>JASAND010024937.1:0-26238 GCA_030248195.1 Trissonchulus latispiculum
CTGCTTTCTAGTTTATTTCTCCGCTTGTTTGTGACCATGCCTATGTACTTGTGGAAGATTGGCTTCCCATGTTCAGAAGCTACCACACACTTTCCTTCCATAGGATGGATCATACTTAGGGTGGAGCGAAAGAAGCGAAATGTACCCTTCCCAGAAAAAAACCGGAACGGATATTATGAATCACGATACAGTTCAAAAGTTGTCAAAAATATAGCAAAATATTGACTCACCTCGCCACCTTTAACTCGATCGGGATGAAATTTGGCAGCTAATTTTCTGTAAGCCTTGGCTATTTCTGTCTAAAATACTTGCATATACGTTTATATACATATACACTGTACGTTTTTATATATCAACAAAAGAATTAGGCGAAGGACTTAAAAACAGCTATTGTGTATACATACATATATATATATATATATATATATATATATATATATAGATATATATACAAGTTGGAAAAATGCTCCTTGCAGTCGCATGAAAAATACAATATGAGCCAGAAGGACAGCATTCAATTCGGGAAAAGACAAGATTTAAAATGTATAATATGAGCCAGCATTTACTTATGTAAAGGACAAGATTTAAAAGTTTAATATGAGCAGCTCCCTTTCTCGGGCTCATATTGACGCCTTGGGAACGATGTTGTGTACGCAACTTTATCGATGCCAACGTATAAAATTAGAGTAAGTGTAAAAATAGACACTGCTCAGAGCCGCCCCCCCCAGGAGCCTGCACAGAGTAACTTAACATGCTACTTAGACTATTGATAATATCACACTATTTACGTAATTACGTATTATATATTTACGCAACCATAATCTGGGGTATTTTTACACAACGCACTTTTCAGCAAGTCCTTTTTGTCATTGTAGCCAGCATATATATACCATTAGCTAGCTGTCATATACCATTAGCTTCTGTCACAGATCTGGTGTATGTATTCAATAAAGTATAGCAAGGTTAACAAAAAAAATCAAAATTTGGTTTTTTGGCTGGAACTTTCGCAAAACTAAACCAAATCGATTACTTTGAGGACCCATGGGTAGGTCTTGGGCTAAGCTTTAACCCACCCCAGTTTCGCTGCTCTACCACCTACCACTAAGTTTCAGTAGGCGAAAGTTTGTGATTTTTTTGTTAACGGTTTCACAAAAAAATCACTCGTTAACAAAAAAAAATCAGTGGCGGATCGGATCCCAGAGAGCAGCTAGCAATGTTTTCTCATCAGTTTTGGATAGAGCGCATTAAATAACGTATTTAGAACCCAAATATAAACCTATATATATATATGTCTGACTGAATGCTCTATCAGAATCATATGAGCAAGACACGACGAAGATAAAGAGAAACCACTCCCTGCGGGCTGTCCGTACTGCGTCAATATGAGCCTGAGAAAGGGAGCTGCTCATATTAAACTTTTAAATCTTGTCCTTTACATAAGTAAATGCTGGCTCATATACATTTTAAATCTTGTCTTTTCCCGAATTGAATGCTGTCCTTCTGGCTCATATTGTATTTTTCATGCGACTGCAAGGAGCATTTTTCCTACTTGTCCTATTTCATTTTTGGGAATGAGGGAATGTGTAATGTGCTAATATGGTTTATTGACCATGACATTAACGCATACTGTTAAACTAAATGCTACCCCAGCAACTTGAACCAGGAACTGGTTCACGGTTGAACCAGTTGAACCAGACGAGATGCGGCATCGACAATATGCTCATCGTGTTCAGCGACCCCGATTTACTATATAAGGGCAAGCTTTCAGGCAGTTTCAACTTGTCTATTTCAAGTTACAGAGCGTGCTGCGGCTGCAGCGCCGGAGCGCAGCACGATAGCAGCACCGCACAGCGACGAGGATACTCTCATCGTGTTCAGCGACCCCGATTTACTATATAAGGGCAAGCTTTCAGGCAGTTTCAAATTGTCTATTTCAAGTTACAGAGAACGCTGCTGCTGCAGCGCCGCTTCGCAGCACGATCGCAGGACCGCGTGCGACGAGGATACTCTCATCGTGTTCAGCGACCCCGATTTACTATATACGGGCAAGCTTTCAGGCAGTATCAACTTGTCCATTTCAAGTTACGGGGCGTGCTGCACGGTGCTGCACCTGCAGCGCAGCACGATAGCAGCACCGCACAACGACGATGATACTCTCATCGTGTTCAGCGACCCCGATTTACTATATAAGGGCAAGCTTTCAGGCAGTTTTAACTTGTCCATTTCAAGTTACAGAGCGTGCTGCGGCTGCAGCGCCGCAGCGCAGCACGATAGCAGCACCGCACAGCGACGAGGATACTCTCATCGTGTTCAGCGACCCCGATTTACTATATAAGGGCAAGCTTTCAGGCAGTTTCAACTTGTCCATTTCAAGTTACAGGGCGTGCTGCACCTGCAACGTCGCTGCGGCTGCCGCATCGCAGTGCAGCGCAATAGCGGCACCACACGGAGAAGCAAACATGCCTATCGTGTTCAGCGACCCCGATTTACTATATATGGGCACCACCAAATGGCCGAAAATAGCCGTTTTTAGCGACTTTTCCCAACTTTGACCCTGGGCGAGGAACCACAGGCGCTATGCAGCCCGAGGGTCACATCCGTCGGTTTTGGGCGATATGCTCATCGTGTTCAGCGACCCCGATTTACTATATAAGCGCACCGCCAAATGGCCGGAAAACGCCATTTTAGACGACTTTTTGACAATTTTCTATGTTGGGACCCTCGAAAATTCTCTAAGTCCGAATGTTCGTGAGCCCATGTTTGACAGTCTGTAGAAACCGCTAGAAGCCGAATTAGGCCAAAATAATCAATAGTGAACAGGTTCATGGTTTCGCTAACAAGATAATAATAGGTAAAGGTTACCACCATAAGGCATGTGAAAAATCAGTGTCCTAGAATAAGTAGCACGAGCGTAAAGGAGAAACACAAGAGAATAAAAAAACCCCACTTGAAAGTAGGTCTGAAAAATGAAAATTTTCAAAGTTCATTTTCTCCGGGCAAGTTTGGTATCATTCGAAAGCTCTTGGCCTGGGGATTTCAAAAATGTAAATATTAGCTCCTAATTCCTTACCGTTAATTAGTTACGCCTAATAAAGCATTTTGAAAACACGCAATGTACCTTTTTGGCTCATATTATGGGGCGCTCTCCGAGCTGCCCCATGATATATTTGTAAAGTGTAGCAGTATGCTATTTGTAGAGTTATTACTCTCACGTCTCGCTTCTCTCCATTCTTGCTTACACCCAGGAGCTGGTGCGCAGCTTTAAAAACGACACTGCAGTTTGGCAACGAATTCAAATTTAGCTTGGCTCGATTGTGCCTGGAAGGCTCAATCGGAGCGTAGGCCTAGATAGATAGCCAAAGATAGTGGGCTCTGTCCTCACTTCAGGCCCGAATGTTTCGGGTTGGAGGGAGGTGCTATACAGTGACAATTACGTAGTTCCTTCAATTCCATCAAGAGGTGAGTTATATTTCTGCTCCCAGATGGAAACTGGGCCTACCACAAATTAGTTAGTGGACTTTTCCTCCCAGTTTTCCTGCTTTCCGCTCAATCACAACAGGAGCACAAAATCTGCGAAATATTAAGAATTTGCTGGTCAAAACTCTACAGTAGTCAGAAGATGTATTTGGAAAGCAACGACAGAACCGTACCAAACTAAAACCGAAGAAACAAAAACCTTACGACAACGCCCCACTCCAATGCCTTTACAAAACGTATATATACGTACCTTTGTAGAATCTCTTGTTACGTTCAAAACTATAACAAAAATACATACATAGATAATCGTGCAATTATGACACTTTGAAAGGTGTCTTATCACACAAGTAATGTATATACGTATGTATGTATATAGTTAATGTATTCTATGTAGAACAAGTACACAAACGCAGTTTGTATTAGAACAACAGAAATACGTATATATATATATATACGTCCACCCACGGTATCCACGGAATCGTGTCAAAACACTCACGCTTGCTTTATTTAATTATATATAGCAAGGTTAAGAAAACAAAATCACACCGACAAATCATCCACCTACAGGATTAGTAGCAAGCCGCAGCTGAGAAGATTTTTGCATGGAAATGGTCAGAGGTCCCAACGTTAACATAATATGTGAGTTTGACCGCCGAGGATCCGGGCACCCAAAATAGTCGGCCCACCTCAAAACCGACCAGTGGACAACTCCGGACCGAAATTGAAAATTTTGAAATTAATCAATCATCATGGACTTCGCTTAGCAAGCCCGTATTATGCATGTAACATGTCCACTCTTTGCACTAGCCATGATCTGTGGGCTGCCCCCCCCCCGGTGGGTGATTTAAAGCGAACTTTTTCGCTCACATCACATTTTTTATTAACCTTGCAATACTCTTACCATCGTAACAGTTCTGAGTGCCACAGTAGAGGCCTTCGACAAAACATGAAGCCTGCGGCAAATGAATAACCAGAATTAACAAAATAAGCAGTTTATCCTGTGGTTTAGTCGAGAAGATGGTGGATTTCGTGGAAAATACATTGCTTGCAAATGTGAACATCTGATAGCAACTGAAATATGCACATACACACACTCACATGTACCAGTAACAAACATGCCTTAACGACCATTGCTAAAGGGGAGAATAGGGAAAAATGGCTAAAGCGGAAAAATGGCAATAGATTCGTGCAGATTGATGTTTAGTCAGCGCCTAAAATGATTGAAACTAGCTTGGCTTTTTCCTACAGGGGGGGGGGGGGGGTCCCCCCCCCCCCCAGACTTGGGTCGCCCCCCCAGGATTCGGGCCTTCCCCCCCACAACCCCCCCCCCCCCACCCTAAAGTGCCCGGAAAAATAGGGTTTTTAGGGCAAATTTTGAAAATTTTTTCCGGCTTCGCCGGATTTTTACCCATTTTTAGCTATTTTAAGCTAGAAATAGTGCATTTTTAGCTCAGCAGCAAAAAATAGCTATTTTTAAACGTTTTTCTAAAAATTTTTCTTCCCCCCCCCCCCAGAAATCCGAGCCCCCCCAGACCTGGGGGGGATCCCCCCCAGACTTCCCCCCCCAGAAATTTTTGCCTAGGAAAAAGCCAGAGTGCAGAGTAGGAAATCTAATCAGCGCCTAAAATGATTAAAACCAGCTTTTTGGTGCAGAATAGGGAATCTAACCAGCGCCTAAAATGATTGAAACCAGCTCTTTGGTGCAGAATACAGAATCTAGCCAGTGCCTAAAATGATCGAAACCAGCTTTTTGGTGCAGATTAGGAAATTTAGTCAGCGACTAAAATGATTGAAACCAGCAACTGGGGTAGAATAGACGCCTCTCTCCATCCACCCTATTCGCGTGAACTCAAAGAAATCTCGTGGAATGAACTCAGCAAATAAGCACTTAACATTTACGTGTATAGTCAGACCCGGGAAAAAATCACCCCCAAATAAGGGTAAAAAACGGGGCCGCCCTGGAAGCCTGGTAGACCCGGCGAGTCCCACTAATGTGTGATAATATTGCGCCACCCTAGATGACCTCAAACTATAAGTATGAGACCCCTGGACCAAATAGAAAGTTTTCAGTGTAATTTCAAAGTTGACCTCCCAAAACCACCGCCAAAAGCTAAGGGTCATATCGGAATTTCTAAACTTCTCTTGCTAGCGTGGAGAGACTCCGGGCTCCAATACTGTGCATATGGGTTTGTATTGGCCCCAAGTATTAACACACAAGGCGCCATATCCCCTACTGCATTGGGGCTCCACCAGCTGACCATTTTTTTACCCCCAAAATTTCGCCACTTTTCGGGTAAAAAAATGGTCAGAACCCAGCAAAAAAAATTTTTCTGAAGCAGTATGGGGGTTTTAATGCGTTTAGAACGCTTAAAAAGCATCGATTAAGCCTAAAAACTTTTTAAATTACGTAGTCAAAACCGACCATTTTTGAATATTTTTTAAAAATGGCTATTTTGTTTATGAAACCTGATTGGTTGATGCTGCACAATTTTTGAACTTTTCAAATCGATAAAATTGTTACCAATTCATTATAACTTTGGTTTTTTTGGCCAAATATATTAAATTTGATGCGCTCTTTCACGTGGAAGCATCAAATCTACTCCAGCGCCAATATTTTTGGGTAATTTTTTATACCACAAGCCATTTTTTCTTTACCATTTTGTCGGGTAAAAAAATTCACCGATTTTTTAATTAATCTGAGAACCTGTGGTGTTAGGAGAGATTTTAATACCTGAATCGATAGAGGGCAGTGCCTTGCACTTACACGCAAAACCGCTTCCAGATTGGCCAACATTTGCGAAAGTTAGAGGCTTAAGTCGAAAACCCTTTTTTTATCCAGGGTCTGACTATATATATGTATAGCCATGGGGGGGGGGGGGGGGAACCCCCCCCCTTTTGGGGAGAAAACCCACCACCTTTTGGGGGGGAAAACCCATCCGCCTCCTGGACCAAGGTTTGGAGCTATGAGCTCCAAAACATAGCAGCAGAAAGCGCGACTCCTTCTTACCTATGTGTGCAAAGATCAAGTCATTTGGTCCACTCCTGCTCATTTTATGACATTTTCAAAATAACACCTACTTTTTGGTCCAACCATGAAAAAATTTTGCAAAAGTTTGGACCGATGTAACTTTTGACTGGGTTGGGCTAGAAAACTTTTGCAATCTGCAATGATGGCAAGTCTTCCTCTTTGCACACAGCCAAAATTAGATCGAACCCGATGCACCGTTGGTCTGGCACATTGCCAAATGTGGCGGTAGAAAAAACCCACTTTGGGGGGGGGGAACCCATCCAATTTTTTTTTTAAATTTTTTAACAACCAAACAGGGAAACAATTCCACACTACAGCACGGTAAAACCTCATTTCGGCGGATCGGCTGTTTGGCTCAGCTAAAGCGGCCAAAAAGTACTGTGGGACAAAGAAATACGAGAAAAAACACTGAAACAACGTTTATTTTAATTTATTTCATCGAATTTCGAAAGATTTACAAATTTTTGCATTTGAACATATATAGAAACTGGCAAATTTGATGAAACCTAGCCTGTTGATGCTGCAAATTTTGATGTTTGATTTTCTCACTTATTATAAGGAATATCGCAAAAATAACTGCAGATATGAAGTCAGCGACGCGGATTTAACCTGTCGCATGCATAAAATCGCAAATATGAGTTATCCTGACCGAATACTGGGGTTGGGTTTTTCCCATCGGTTGATTTTTTTCCCGCCATTGGTTTTTTACCCCGGATAATTAACCGTTAATTACTAATTAACGACAGGACCTAGAGAGGCGATTTAAAAACCAAAATGACAGTCTAGACAGGGCTTGAGGGTAGTGGGGTAGTTCCACTAGGTAGTTCTGCAGAGTCCAAAAAGTGACTACCTTGGTTTTTTTCCCGACCTCTATACTATCGAGGACGCCGCATCATCCTATTGTGTCAGATTTGGATAATTTTGCTTCCCTGGCTAGCTAGGGGCCCAAAACCCTGAAAGTGCCATTTCGGTACTGGAGGACCCAGGACAGGTCCAATTGTACCTAGATTTTAACAGCCAATTGAACGTAAAAAGCCATTCTCTACACGATAGACTAATAAATTTTATCAAATTATATACATCGTTTTTAGCATTTTTCAAAAATTGCCCTATGTTTATGTGTTAAACTTTATGAAACCTGTCCGTTTGCTGCTGCATTTTCAATGGTACAAGAAATCTCAAATGGACATAGAAATCTAAATTGAAGGCTCTTTTATGCGAATTTGATATGCTAAATGTTTGCAAGAATTTCTGCAATTTTTCAAAAATTTTCTGAAAAACTTGTCTAGAAACAGTCAAAAACGCTAAAAAATAGGTTTTAAAACGCAATGAGTGGTTTTCATTAGATTTATATATGTCGAAAATAGTCGGTTTTATGTCAAAAAAGCGCCATTTTAGCTAGTTTGGGTAGTTTTTTGAAAATTTCCGATTTTTGAGACACCCAAGCCAGATTTGGACTTTTTACTCCTCCCCCCCGACCCAAACAAGTGGTACACCTATGTTTGGCCAGACCCCCCTCCCCCCCCCCCCTAGCTGGCCTCAACTCAACTTGTCCCCCCTGGCCCCTCCCAAGCCGAGTTCAAACCCCCCACCCTCCACCCTCTAAAATTGGGTCCAAACCAAGTAGCAAAATGCACAATTTTTTAAACAAATTTTGCCAATTCCTGAACAATTTTGAAAAAATCGAAAAAAGGCAATAAATCAGCTAAAAATGGTATTTATACCAATTAAAAGGTAATATACGCAATTACAAACCACAATCTGGGCTAATTTAGGCATATATATTTTAGCACAAATTTGTTAATTTTCATTTTCAAGTCCTATTCTCGCATACGAAAACTATTGACAGAAGTTTTTGAGTATATGCGTGGCGGCTCCCTCCCAAATTTTTGGCCAAAATGTGGCCAAAAAGGGCATAAAATCGAAAATTTAGGGGGGGGGGGGTCGGTCCCCACACCCTCCGTCTTGACTTAAGGGGGGGGGGGGCTACTTGGGTCAAAAATTCGACCCTCACCGATTTCGCTCAAATTGTGCCCATTGATACTCCTTAGGGTCCTACACAAACCATTGAAATTTGAGCTGATTTCGTCCAGGAATAAAAAAGTTACAGGCATTCAAAATTTCCAATTCCTATTCAAAATGGCCAAAATCGGAACTTTAAAATTTTCACTTCTGACAACGATATCTTACTCAAATCAAAACCGTTTGAAACGTTCTATAGCTCATTCTGTAGCTAAATACAATATCTAAAACTTGTCGAAGAGCTTTTCTCAAAATTCGCTCTCTATTTCGAATAATAACCGTTTTCCTAAGACATACCCCAAATTCGTCCGTCAAAAGTGGCAAAACAGGATTCCTTGCTCAATGGTGTCATATTATATATTAAACGAAAGCCCTTCACATGCTGATCTGGTTTTCGTCTTGTGATAAGCTCAAAAACATGCTCAATAAGTTATTTGCTAAGTTTAGTTTTCGTTCGTAGAATGCATTTCATATATATATTTATTGATTGTTGATCGGGGTGTAATATCAAGTTAGTTAATAGTTTATTTAGTAAAGTTTGTTTTGGATGTGACAATAATCGCAATAACAAACAAGTTAAGAAGATGTTATCTGAGTTGACAATTTTCAACATTTTATGCAATAAATGCATTACTTAGCTAAGTACTGGCTTTGCGCGGGGATTTGAAATTGCACACTGTTAACATGTTACTACAACTTGCTGCTTAGCCATTGAGATTGGGGGGGCATGGGTATTGATGCTGGGGGGAATGGGGGATCCTCATATGTATGTTTGGGGTTGGGGGCGGACTTCCCCACCTAAACGGCAAATTTTGGCTACCCCCATCCCATGTTTTGGCCAAAAAGTGGGCAAAAATTCGAAAATTTAGGTGTCTTTGGCAATTGTTGGGAGCCCCCTCCCCCCTCCTGAACCAAACCTCCCTTCCCCCATAGGTGTAACGGGGAATTGGGTTGGGGAGCACCCCTCCTCCGAAATTTTAGAGGTGTACCACCTTTTTAGACCTCTCAAACCCCCCCCCCAACCTCCTCCAAAAAAACTTTCTATTTTTACGCAGAAAATAGCATTTTAGCCTTTGCTAATGCCAAAAAACATCCAACCATGAACTAATTTTAACATTAGACAAGGGTTTAGAACTCGAAAACTTGATTGTCAACATGTTCCTAACTCCAAAATAAGGTCAATATTGAGTCAGAAAGTATATATAACTGTTGAAAATGTGTATTTCTCGCAATAATAAATACTTTAAGTGAAAAACTTGGACATTTTGAAAAATTTTGCAAAATCTACCCTAAAAATACCTGATTTTTGGCCAGTTGGGGGGGCGGTGGCCCCTGAAATTTTTGGGGGTGTTTTGGACCACCAAAATCTCCCCTACTACACCAATTACACCTATATATGCCTCCCCTCACGTTTTTTGCACAGCAACACCTATATCCTCCAAACCGACAAATTTGGACTACCCGCTCCCTCCAAGATTTTCAGCTTTCGCTGCCCCGCCACTCTTTGATTTCGCCAAATAATCCAAAAATCCAAAATTTAGGAGGTGATTGGCAAATTCGGCAATTCGGGTACCCGTCTCCTCTCCAAATATCCCCCAATTTCTTAGCCACACGTATGATTGGGGGGATGCGTAATTTCATAGCACAGGCTTCAGAACTACCCGCCTCCTATCACATCAGCCCCCCGATTTTTAGCGAAGACATGGCTTGTGAGATGAGAGTCAGAGTTTCTACACATATCTTTATTGCCTCCGCTTAGAATGTATTTCTGGAGAGACGCACCCTATCACTGTCACCATGGCCATTGGTTTTGGTGTGCAATTTTGAAGTTCTACTGCGATCCATGGAATTGCCAAAAATTGTAAATGTGATGCATTTTTTTAGATAGCCCTTTCTTTCCATTAATCCAAATTTAATACTGTATATACTGGATGGCTTCGGGCGGAGATTCCAAATCTGCTGAGGTAATCATAAAGGTGTTGATGAGGTTTCCATATATAATATATTGGTTTCAAATTGTCAATTTAGTTACCATCATGTGTTTTGGGTGGCGCCTTACGTAGTGAACTTTACTTGTATTTTTGAAAAATTATTTAATACTGTATTTAATACTTCTGAAGCTCCCATCAACGTGACAGATAGGACAGCCTGTTGAAATCTGCCGGATTGTCACTAAGATGGACTTCAACACTTCTCACATTTTGTTTGACAAAACCAAGAGTACATAATAACTAAGAGTGTGACAAGCGTTACGCTATTGGTTATTAGGCTTGGGACATCATCCGCACGATAACGGCCGACCCTCCCCCCACAAGTTAGACCCATCACTTCAAAGAAATTTGCACGCTACATTTGTGTGCTGAAGCTCGCAACAGACGCACATTGAACCAACTGAGTAGTTGTGTTTTTGAGCTTTAGAACACAAACATAGCGTGCAAATTTCTTTGAAGTGATGGGTCTAATTTGAGGGGGGAGGGTCGGCCGTTATCGTGCAGATGATGTCCCAAGCCTCATAACTAAGAGCTTGACGCTTGTCACACTCTTAGTTATTATGTACTCTTGATGATACATAGCCTAGTTAGTGAACATTGGCCTACCGGTTGTCCGGTCAATATGTCAAACTAAGTAGGACAACCTCTGTTACAATTAGTGCCCTCAACTGCACATGATTATGATTAACAACAACCGAGATTTGATATTAGTAACCATGATGGCCTCTCGATTAATGTTTGAGGCCGGCCAGCATAGAGCAGTTTGCAGTGCAGTTATTATGACTGCTAAGATGTTTATTTACGGATGTTATCTTAGAATATAGCATATATAGCATAGAAAATTAGCATAACCAGATTTGGAGTTTATTTTAAGCTTAGTTGCTCTAAATTGTAAACTTCTGATTGAGGATATGTATCCCTGACGGCGGCATGCCGACCGGCCGGTTGGCCGTTAGCGTAGGCTTGGGCTTAGGACGGCCAGCCTCAAACACTGCTTTCCATTACATGATTGTAGACCTATTCCAGCTTTTTAATTTATATTTATTTTTAGCATTGTTTCATTGGACGTTGAAATTGAGCGAACAACCCCATATGCTGTGCTCTCTAAACAGCAGATAACAGCCGCGCTTGCCACGGAGTGCTCTTGTGAGCAACCGCAATGGCAATATGAAGAGGGACGTAAACGTGGTACCGGTTTGAACTTTAATTTATCCTGTAGTATCTGCGGCCAGCGCGTCTCAGAGTCTCCACCTGCTGAAATGAACCTAAGATCGGCCCTTGCTGCAATGATGCTTGGCTTAGGATTTACTCAAATGCGAGAGTACGGGACCATTGCTGGTTTCGGATCCATGAGTCACAGAACCTATCAGCTTTTGCAAGACGGGATTTGCGCCGGCGCTAGCGACAGCGCGGATGCTATTTGCCACAAAGCTGTCAATGAGCTGAAGGAGTATCTGAGAAAGAACAATTTGGAAGTCTATGATGATGACGGAAATTTGTGTATCGCAGTCAGCATTGATGGAACGTGGCATACCAGAGGGCACGATAGCCTGCATGGTGCGGTTTTCGCCATTAGTGTTGACCTCGGAACAGCCTTAGACTATACCGTTTTGAGTCGTCACTGCACTGTATGTGCTTACAACGACACGAGGGTACGAAATTACGATCCCGGCGCCTATGCTGCCTTTCAATCAAATCAGCATCCATGCCAAATCAATCATGAAGGCTCATCTGGTTCCATGGAAGTCGAAGGTGCTAAACAGTTGTTTGCTAGGTCACGGGAAAAGTTTGGTTTAACGTATGCCTACTACGTTGGAGATGGTGATTCCAAAGGTTTCGAAGCAGTGAAAGACACGTATGGGTCCCATCCTACCGTTGAGAAGATGGAATGCCTGAACCACGTAGCAAAGAGGGTCCGTCACCATATTGACAACCTAAGGAGAACCGAATACAGTGGAAACAAGCCCCTTTCCGATGGCAAATCCTTTTCCCGGGGAAAGGGTCGTCTGGGCCCTGCGGCAAGAGAACGACTGTGTAAGAATTATCGATGTGCTTTGTATCAAAATGCGGTGCCGCTCTCAGTAATTGATAGCAACGACCTTCAGCATGCAGTCTCGAAGATGCAAAAGGCTGCCAAAGCTGTTTTTTATCATGAAATTCGTTGTCATAACAATGATTTGGAAAAACAGCATCAATACTGCCCGGACGGTGGACAATCTGGTTCGCCATCTTGGTGCCTGTATAAGGCTGACTCCTCCCGGTACAAGGGCGACAAATACCTAGACCCGGTGTTTCTCGATGTTCTAGAACCCATCATTTCGAGGCTTACAGATGTGACCTTAATCCGCCGCTGTGTGCTGGGAAACACTCAAAACAATAATGAAAGCATCCATAATTTGGCATGGATGAGAGCGTCCAAGGCAGTATACCGGGGAGCCCATTCCATTACCTTTGCTTGTGCCTGCTCAGTGATCCAGTTCAACCAGGGAAAGAAGGGGTTCGTCCAAATGTGTGAGCATTTGGGATTCAAGCCGGATGCTGCCCTGATTGAAATGTGGCATTCTCAGGACTTGCGGAGGCTGCAGAAAAGTTCTGCAGACACTGACAGAAAGGAGAAGCGACGATGCCACCAAGCCAATGGAGATGATGCATACATGTCTGGAGCTTTCTAAATTCTATAGTACTTATGTTTGTGATTTCTTTTGTATTTTAGGAATTTGTACAATATATGCCTTTGTGATTTCTTTTGTATTTTAGGAATTTGTAAAATATATGCCATATTTGTTAGAATCTAAATTTCCATTTCTAGTTTTCAGTGATTTCTTTTACCCATTCATTCTTGCTTATTTTATCATTGTTTATGTTTGTTTGCACCGAGTTTTTTATTGTTATTTATTTGTTCTTGGATTGTCTCTATTGCTGTTTTTCTGTTTCTGTGTTTATGTTTTTACTGTTATGATTGTTCTTGGTTTTTTGCCAAATTTTTATTGATAAGCACATTGTAATGTATTCAAAATACTAAGTTTCGTATTTATTGGTTTGTCCCATTGTTATTGATTGACTCTGAATGTTATTTATTTTATAACTTACCAAATTGTGTGATTTAATGTATTTTATTTATTATTTTCAAGTTCTTGTTTACTTTTCTTGTAGCATTTCTTTCTAGAATAAACTGTTTCGAATTATATATTTTCTAATTAGTAACGCTAGGCAATCCAAAGGAGGTTCAATTAAAATAACTTATTGAGCATGTTTTTGAGCTTATCACAAGACGAAAACCAGATCAGCATGTGAAGGGCTTTCGTTTAATATATAATATGACACCATTGAGCAAGGAATCCTGTTTTGCCAGTTTTGACGGACGAATTTGGGGTATGTCTTAGGAAAACGGTTATTATTCGAAATAGAGAGCGAATTTTGAAAAAAGCTCTTCGACAAGTTTTAGATATTGTATTTAGCTACAGAATGAGCTATAGAACGTTTCAAACGGTTTTGATTTGAGTAAGATATCGTTGTCAGAAGTGAAAATTTTAAAGTTCCGATTTTGGGCCATTTTGAATAGGAATTGGAAATTTTGAATGCCTGTAACTTTTTTATTCCTGGACGAAATCAGCTCAAATTTCAATGGTTTGTGTAGGACCCTAAGGAGTATCAATGGGCACAATTTGAGCGAAATCGGTGAGGGTCGAATTTTTGACCCAAGTAGCCCCCCCCCCTTAACTTGACTTAGGATCAGCATCCGCTATGGCGTGTCCCCATACAATACGCCGCCACTGAGCCCGGTCTGAAGCCAGATCTTCAATTATGCTCGTTGAGGAGTTGCTCCAAACTACCGAACCATATATAGTTCTTAGCCAATCAAGATCTTTTTCCGCAAGAGTGTCCCAGGTGCGTTTGGCAGCATTTCTAGTACATCGCCACTCAGCAGGTTTCGGATGTCGCCAGATGGCCTTGCACAGTCGGTTATTTGGCATCCGAGCGACATGGCCAAGCCACCGCAAACGCCGCCGTCGGATAAGCTCTTCGATTGTCGGCTGGTCGCAGCACCTTGCACGGATGTCGGTATTCCTCACTCGGTCCCGCAACGTTATTCCAAGAATACAACGCAGGGAATGCATTTGGAAAACCTCCAATTTGGAAAGATCTACTTTGTTATAGGACCAGGACTCTGAGGCATACAAAAGGATAGGTATGACAGCAGAATTGAATAAACACCTTCATCTTAAGTTTGATGGATAGATCGGCCCTTGCAAACACAGGTTTTTTAAGCCTGTGCAAGGTTTGGGAGGCTTTTCCTATGCGGTTTGCAATGTCGCAAATAGCAGATACCTGCAAGCCGCTGATGGTGGAGCCAAGATAGGTGAACGAGTTAACTACCTCAATCTGGGCCTGTCCAATCTGCAGTTGAGGTTCGTTAGCCAGATGGAAGTAGAGCGCCTTTGTTTTAGAAGGCTTGATCTTTAGGCCTAGCATAGCAGACATGTCGGAAATTCGGTTAAATTCTGACATTCCAGTTCTGAAGGTGCAAACACAGCGATATCATCTGCATAGGCCAAGTTTGCAATCTGGTTAAATTGAGAGCACACAACGCCATCAGTTGGGAATACGGAGTGGCTAGTAATCCAATTGAGGGCAAGGTTGAACAGCATAGGGGAGAGGACACAGCCCTGCCGAACTCCAGACAGAACCGGGAACGATACGGATGTTCCCTGCTCGACACGAACAACAGAAGACGCCCCTTCGTATATGTCCCTGATGATGTCGATAAAAACAGCAGGCACACCTGGGACACACATCCATCGATCGATCAAAAAAGATAAAAAAATTTTGTCTCCGAATTCTGCGAAAAGTCGCCTAGAGGCTAATTCGTTGGCGCTGATTTCGCAGTCTAATCTGCAGTGTAAATTTCGATCAGAGCTGCCAAATTTCAATTATAGACAATTTTTGAAAAAATTGAAGGAAATCGATTTTGCGGGCGCACGAATCGATTTTCATGAAATTTCGACTGCTGATTTGGAATCAGCACCCCCAAAATTACCCTTTAGGCTTCTTTTCGCGAAAATCGGAGACAGAAATTTTTTGATCGATTTTTGAAATCAGCTACCTCGATTTATATATTTCGATTCTGGCAACGATAAGCTATAACTTACTGAAGTCAAAACCTTCGAAATGTTCTATAGCTCATGTTGTAGCTAAATATGCAATTTAAAACTTATCGGAGAGCTTTTTTCAAAACTTTTAACTGTTTTATTTCTGTGAGCAACCCGATAACTTAGTCAAAATGTGATATTTTTCGAAACTTTTCGAATTTACAAGTACGCACAATACCTACATCAATCGATAGCTTTTTCAATTCAAAACAACTTTTCTTGTTTGCATTAACGTCCATTTTGAAGCAGTTTCAGGTATCTTTCAAAAACTGTATCCTCCTGAATTTTCAATTTCAGTGTTGTTACTCACGGAATCGATTACTGCAAAAGTTAGAAACCGAACATAGCTCTTTGACAACTTCTAGATATTGTATTTAGCTACAAAATAAACTATAAAAAATTTTGAACTGTTTTGATTTGGGTAAGTTATCGTTGCCAGAAGAAGCGAAAAATCTAAAGTTTCGACTTTGGGCCATATTCAATAGGAATTGGAAATTTTAAATGACTGTGTAATGGAATTGGTTAAATTAAAAAAATCAGGTTTTGAAGAAATAACCCAAAAAGAAGGATTTAATCAATGGCCACTCGAAAACGGCCTGAGTTGAAGGTTCTCATGATTGTATCTTGTATGAATGAACGTCCAAGCTGTGTTTGTATTTATGTGTAATTAAGAGCAGGGTTACCAATCTCTAAAAATATAACTAATTCTTCGGGAAATGAAAGGGAAGATTAGTTAAATTCGCATTATAAGGTCAGGGTATCATTAATACAAGAAGAACAACATCATAAATTGATGCACATATTAGTCAGTTAGGTGGTCTGAATGGAAATTCCCTAATATTGCTTCCTTGTGAAAAGCGGGTGCCTTTTCATTTGGATCTTGTTATCCCCAAGCAGATAATAATTGCGAATATCTACACTTTAATGAAGAGCTGGTGCCTCTTCATTAGGACCCAATCTTAGACAACTTATGCATTATCGTCGACCACCCAAAACCAGAAGAAAAGGTTCTAATACCGTCAAAGAAGACGTGTAATCCTTCTCTGTTAACAAACCACAAATTTTAAATTATCGTTAAACATAATCATATGAAGATGGTTCACTGGTATATGGTAGTTATCATGTGAAATTAGCCTTAATTAGCAATAACATGTAGTTCCGAATGCATAGGTAGTTGTATTTAGACGTAGGTAGGCCTGTTTAGCGTTGTGTATCATTAATTCCCTATTTTTGATGGTTAATTGGCTTAAACTAGTACTAATATGAGTTAAAAATTCCTAATTGGGGTTAATTAGTGTTAACAGGAGTTTATAATAGGAAGAGTAAGACACTCAGCTCTTCCTAATAGAATAAGCTTGCAAGATGCTGGAAACATTAAGGCCGAAATCTCGGGGGGGCTTCTCAGCGTGTAAACATAGCACGCTGACATTTTTCAAAAACGGGCGTTTTTCCCAAACTAAATACTATAACTTGAGCTAGGAAAATCGTACAGCGATAATTTTTATATCATTATGTTGCGTAGAACAAGATCTTTTTAACGATATAAAAATTTTGTAGTTCGGATCCGACAATCTCGTACAAATACGGCAACAACGTAAGGTATTTTGAAGAAAAGATGAAATTCCTGGAATTCTCGTGGAAAAGATGCTTTATTGCCAGTTTTGTAAGAGATTGTCTGAACCTAACTATGTAATTTTTATATCGTTAAAAAGATCTTGTTCTACGCAACATAATGATATAAAAATTATCGCTGTACGATTTTCCTAGCTCAAGTTATAGTATTTAGTTTGGGAAAAACGCCCGTTTTTGAAAAATGTCAGCGTGCTATGTTTACACGCTGAGACCCCCCCGAGATTTCGGCCTTAATGTTTCGAGCATCTTGCAAGCGTATTCTATTAGGAAGAGCTGAGTGTCGTACTCTTCCTATTATAAACTCTTGGTGTTAATTAGGTAATAATTACGTAGTGATCAAAATTTTATGTGGAAATACAACATAGGCTTAATCGAGAGGCAATTCGTCGCTGATTCCAAAAATGTAAATTTTATCTCTCAACTCCCAAAATTAAGAAAGTTATGGTCAAAAATGTTTTAATAAAATGTTTGCCATTTTGTAACTTTAGTTTCTTTAAAAAGGTGTAACTTAACTAAGACTTACGTAACCTTTATGTTAAGTCCAGTCATATTGTCTGGAAGGCTGTCCTCATATGAACTTTGGGCTGGCCTTTAGTCCAGCAGAAGAATTGCCTCTCGAAAAGAGAGTTAGTACACACCTTTTCCCTATCTTATTGGTTTGAAGGGGGCCTAGTTGCCTCAAAAATAAATTAAGTTAAAAGAAAAGAAAGTAAATCTAGGTAGTTAAGTACGTAGAATTCAATAATATAATTTTTACGTAGCTAGAATTTATGTAAAAACAACTATGTGCACATTTTTTTATCTTTTTCTGTTTTATTTTCCTCCTTGCTCTCGACTTCTTGCTCTCGACTTCCTGGAAACAGGGAGTTTCCAGTAGCAAGGAACAACTGTTGCCGAAGACAAATGACCGGCATGCTTTGTTTTCGGCCAAAGGGTCAACGCTAACCCAAAAGTGAGGGGCCGAAAACAAAGAAAATATTAAACAATTTTCAACCCTAATAAATTAATTTCCTAATTCAATTTAAACTATTGAAATCCCTTTCGTGTAGTATAGGCCCAAGCTGGCCAAAATTCCGCAATTTTTGGGCAAGTTAAGTCCACTATTTTATCACCTATCCCTTTGGTTGCGTTTACGTGTAAACCCAAATTTTTATAAAATTCGCCCAAGTTTCGACCCCGAAATTCATCAAAAAGGTAGCCAGTTGGGGGCAATATTTCCCCATTATCGTTAATCTGACCCCTCAACTGGTACCCAGGCCGAATAGAGCCTGGATCCGGATATGTAAAAGATAGGAAGCTTCTAGAAGTTTTTAGAAGCTTCCCCCAAAATTAAAAGAAAACCGCCCTTATTACAAGCTGTCAGCGAGCTGTCGCTCGCTCCCCTATTTTCAAATCTTAGCCAGTGTTCGTCTAGGTACGGCCGAAAGCGGTCGTTTAAAATGTCCCCTTTCCCCGTGTACTGCTTCTCGTGTCACTGGTGTGACTCGGGAAAATAGTAGTACACAACCCAAACTACACAGAAAAATCTAGGGATCTCTCTGGCCCTTGGGCCAGAGAGGAAAACTGAGCAATATAAACCCGAACACTAACAACTTGAGTGGCCACATGGACCTTTTATGTCCGGCCTTATTCTGCTGACTAGGACAAAAAATTAGGATTTGTATTGTGGCCCTTTTGGCCAAAATTGCTATATATTTGTATTTTGGCCTTTCGGCCCTTTTTCTGAGTTTTAAGGCCAAATGGCCATCGTTTCCTGAACCCAAAACCACGGCCAAGAGGCCAATATTCTGTACTTTTAGACCTTCAAACCCCCGATTTTTCAACACTTTTGGGCTGAAGGCCAGTCTTATGTTTTCTAGCATGATGGGCTTTCGAGCCAGTTTAATTTCTTTACCCTTTAATTTAATTATTATTTTATGATTTTAAATTCAGGGCAGCTCATGTAAACTCCTCCCGTTTGACGGAGATCTTGAGACATGTCCATACCTTCTTTTCTTTGTTTTCACTTTTCGCCAAGCCACGGCCTTGTTTGGCCCAAACCATGTTTCCTTTCTTATTAAAATATTCGTTTCTTTCTCTCTTTCGTTGTCACTTTTCGGGGTTTACTTTTTGTAGTATGTACGGGATTTTGAGTGGGACCTAACCCCTGAGTTCGAGCTAGAGAGCCCCTTAATTACGGCTCTGAAATTCATAAGTTAGTTAGCAGAAGTGTTCTCCCCACAGCCGGCAACTAGGAGTTGCCGGCCATGACTTTTACAAAAGGCATCGTATTGTTTAAAACACCAGTTCTGTACTATGCTTTATTTTAGCGTTAGGTCGGCTTTTAAATTGCTAGGTATCAAAATCGTACAGGTCATTTTAAGTTCAATCCTAAAACTATGAATTGATACTACTTTTAATTATTTAATTATTAAGCAGTTTCTGGGGCCTGTTGCATAAAACACTACTGAACATTTAGTAGCTGTTCAGTAGTCAATAGTTAGTAGTTCAGTGGTTGATTCTGTTGCATAAAAGTCAGTACTACTGAAGTGCTACTGAAACCCACTTCAGTAGTGTTTCAGTAGTGGTTTTCGCCAATTTTCAGTAGTGCCTGTTGCATAAAATTAAGTAGTACTAACTGTTTACTACTGAAACGTAATAAAAAATTCAGGAGTCCTACACCACTGATAGAATTGGTTCAGTAGTAGCATTATTAGCGTTCAACGATAATAATAATTTACAAAACATGATTTAGCATCACCAGTTATTAGTTATTTTTATTATGTAGATTGTAATGAATGTGCTAGTATGTGGTTGGAACTTATAATTTAATCAGATGATTTTGTTTTGCCTGAAAAAACTAAAATTTTTCAACTCCTCTTAATTTCGTGCTAAGACAATTATTGTGTATTGTATAAGAAAGAAAAGCTGAATTGTATAAGAATATTAACGGTATACCTATTTACTTCGAAATTCTAACGTTATGTGCACTACTGAAACTGACTACTGAAACTCTTTGCGAAAGCGGAATTCTTCAAAACCTTTTACTACTGAAATACTGAACTATTGAAATTAAGTAGTACAATTTTTCAGTAGCCGTTTATGCAACGGAATTTTCAGTACTACTGAATTCAAATTCAATAATTCAGTAGTTCAGTAGTCAAGTACTACTGACTTTTATGCAACAGGCCCCTGAGAGGAATGGCCGGCTTCCTCATCTTTCTGTAGTTTTCAATTAACTGTGTATTTTGTTTAACTTAATTTTGTTGTTAGTAATAATTGCCGAGCAATTATTACTCACTGGCTTTCTTTCAACTTTCTTCAAAGTTTCACCAAACTTATATAGCTCAATTTTTCACAAAATTTCTTTTATAAAGCAATTCTGTAGAATTGCAAAAGTCAAAACCGAGCTCAACAAAGTTAAAGTTTTACAGTCAGATATGCACATAGAATTAGGGCTAGTTAAGCAAGTGTGTTTTGATAGCTAGATGTTTACTAAAAATTGAGTGTAGCTATTGTATGAATGTTTCCCTAAATTTACGTAAAATGGTAGCTAGGTTCATTTAGCACCCCATCTGCACCCCGCTTTTCGTGCTCGTTTGTGCTGGGGTTGGGAGTTAGCTAACTTTTTAGTGCTACGTTAGTGCTGTTTAGTGCTAAAAGTGCTAATCTTAAATCCTATGGAAACTATAGAATTTTTGAGGTTAAAATTTGGGGTGTGTGCAAAATTATGAACTTGCTTATTCTGAACTTCTAACAATTAGAATAGATGAACCTGAACTTTTTTACTATTCTCCACGTTCGTGCTAATCGGAAAAGTAAACTTTGTGATGTTTAATTTGCATTGAAGTATGATTGGTTTTTGGCGACCGGTCAATTTAACTTGCTTTTAGCTAACTCTAAGCTTATATTCTGCGCAAGGACAAATCTTCGAATTTTACACAAGTAAAATAAGCTGGCCGGGTCCCCGGGCCACATAGTTTCATCGGAAATTTTGGTTGGGGGGCTTAATTCTGGAAATTTACCCGCCCCACCTAAAACCCCATCCAAATTAATTTTCGCTTTTTCTCAAGGTGTATATGCCCCCCATCCCATAGCCATAGGTGTAACGGAGATTTGGGGTGAGGGAGGCTCTCCCCCCCAACATTTTCTGGGGGGGCCCCCTCCGGCGCCCCCCCAACCCCCCCCCAAGGACCCCCCAACCCTCCCCCAAAAATGTTTTCATTTTTTATGCCAAAAATCGCATTTTCAGCCGTTTCTAATGATGAAAAACATCTAACCATAAAGTAATTTTAACATTAGACAGTGGTTTTAAACTCAAAAACTTGATTGCCAACATGTTTCCAAGTCCAAAATAAGGTCAATATTGAGTCATAAGACACATAATACAGTTAAAAACGTGTATTTCTCTTAATAATAAACAGTTCAAGCCAAAAATTTCGACATTTTTGAAAATGTTTTCAAAATTTACCCCAAAAATACCCAATTTTTGGCCTTTTTTCGCGCCTCCGGCGCGACTATCCCCCCCCCCCAGTTGGGGGGGACGCCCCCCCCCAAAAAACGTTTTGGGGGAGGGTTGAAAAAAGGCTTGGGGTGGCTACCCTCCAACCCCCCCCCACCTTATATACACCCTATGCCCATAGCAGAGGAAAACTTTTTTCGGAAAACGTCTGGAAAAAATCTGGAAAAAATTCTCAGTTTTTAGCTATTTTTAGCGATTTTTAGCTTCATTAAGCGATTTTTAGCAATTTTCGCAGTTTTTTAAAAAATTTCCAATTTTTTGCTAAAAATTTTTAAAAATTTAGGTATGGGGTTTGAAAATTTTTGGGGAGGGTCGCCGAAAGGCCGATTTGGTGGATGGGGTAGCCAAATTTTTTTCGGCGGGGGGGTGGGGACGGGAACCGGTCCATTTGGGGGGGAGGGCAGGGGTCCCCCCCAAACACACCTATGGTGGGGCGGGGGGCTCCCCTCCAACTTGGCTGAAAAGTTGCCCCTAGATTTAGTTGCCCCCTAAATCGAGGTCGCTGATTTCAAAAATCGAATTGAAAGATCGATCCGATGTATCGATCAGTGAAATCGATCAAATTCGTTTTTTGAACCATAAGGGAAAAAATTTGAACCAAGGAGAAAAAATCTCCTCCCCCCATCCAAAAGTGCTCAACTTGCCTCCTCGCCCTCCCTTCTAATTTTAGGTTTCGGTGCCACCAATGTCCTAATTATTACTCTTCTCCCCACCCATACGGTTGCGAAATTGCTCATTTTCCGTCAAATGCACTTATACTAAACAAGTATATATATATATATACATACATGTCAAACTTTTGTGTGCTTTTTAGACACGTATACGTACTCTTTGTGATGTGTCGGCCGCACTTGATCATGAGCTTTAAAGCTCACTCATGCTACTGATTAACTTCTGGGATTGCTAAAAGTCGTTTATTTAATATACGGCAGCTATCTCAGTTTTTCCTTGTGTAGCAATTGTTGCAATGGATTTTTCTGGAGCGACCCAGATCGGCAGTCTGAAGCTGAGCCTTATGAAGATCAATGAACAGTCAACTTTTGGGTATGTATGGTATTGTTTATTTAATTATATATATATATATATATATATATATATATATATATAATGGTTTTAACAGCCAATCTTGAAGAATTTTTCACGCCAAAGTGGCCAAAACTGCGCTGCTAAAGTGCTGCCCCAAACACAGTACAGTCGATAACAAGTTATTCATTCGTCACTGGTATTTTAAATTTGGCATACAGATTGTTTAGGACATGACAAACTATTATAAATACGTTTCGTATACTTATGGCACAGCCTATAACCAGCTACAGGTATATAAATTGCAATCGTCTGAAATTTTGCATACAAGTGCGGCAGAGCATTGCAAATCGTGCTGTATGAGTTTCCTTCACTGACAGTAAAGTTTGGATCTGGTTTTGCTGCAGTAGACAAGAGTGCTATATGCTATATACAGTAACTAAAACTGTTGCAGCCCTGGGTATATACTGGATGCTGGATTTCTGTCAAAAGAGAAAAGGGAAGAAATTGGAACTTTTCAAGCTTCTTTGTTCTGTACTTTCGGTAGCTTCGACCAGTTATTAGACCATAAGTATTCAATGTTTTGTGGTCAGAACCAATGTCAAATATATAAATAAAATAAACACATACCCAAAGTTTCAGATTGGTTCCAGCTACCAGATATCCGACTCCCGGACTTCCAGACCATCCAGAGTAATATATTCTATAAATTATGCTACATAAGGATGATCTGAGGTTGCAGCCGAATTTCACAAACGCACGGCAAATTGTGTGCAACATCAGAACACAAATCTGTAGCAAGTACGAGTAAATTATCCAGTCCAATTTATGTACACAGTCAAGCCTAAAACATATATATGAATTGAATACGTATATACTATGTATGCTGAAATCTAGAGATGCACCGGGGCCGGTGCCTCATCGACACTCCCGGCCGCAGGCTTGGGCCACCTTCCTCGGGCCTAGAAATTGGTGGTCCAAATCAAAAATTTTCAAAAATTTACTTAGAATTTTAAATTTAAATGATTCAAATAATTTATTAGAATTAAATTTAATTTTGTGGTACACAGACGTTACTATATATTTGTAACAGTGTAACACACAGGTTCCCCCCTCTCCTATTCAAAAGTTTCAAGGTTTCACTTTAAATTAATTACTTCTTAAATTTTAAAATGTGAAAAGTAAAACTTGTAAAAAGTTCTGGCCAAAAATCTGAAAAGTGGGTTTTTTCCCGCTTGACTATATATACACCTTGAGAAAAAGTTGGGGGTGGGGATAGCCGAAATTAAGGTGGGTGGGGTCAGCTGGCTTCAGATGGGGTGAGGTCCGGAAAAATCGAATTTGGTGGGGGGTGGGTAAAAACTTTTTCGTCAAAAATTCAGCAAAAAGTTGCGATTTTGCTAAAAAAAGGCGCTATTTAAAATGAAGATTGGAGATATTTCTTGATTTTTGCTCATTTATTAAAAAACTAAAAAACTTTTTGAAAAATTTCGAAATTTTTGAATTTAGTAATAAATTCGAAAATCGTAAGGGTGTGGGGTCAGGCAATTTGGGTGGGTGTAGTCTCGGAATTTAAATTTGGGGGAGAGGAGAGGGCAGCCTCGAATATTTCTGAGGGCCTCCCCCCCCAGAAAAAGTTGTACCCCCCACCCAAAATCTCCGTTACACCTATGGGGGGCATATACACCTTGAGAAAAAGTTGGGGTGGGCTGGCATTTTTTTAGTGGGGGGAGGTGGGCCCCCCCCACTTTTCGGTTCCCACCTCCACTTTTCGGAGCCCCCCCCCACTTTTCGGCAAGCCCCCACCCACTTTTTTTCGGGGTCGCCCAAAAGTGTCAAAAAATTAGGTTTTTGAGGTCAAATTTTCAAAAATTTTCTCAATTTTTAGCTAATTTATGGACTTATAAGCTCCATTTTAAGGTTAAAAACAGCGATTTTTTGCGTTTTTACCTTAAAAATGCAAATTTTTCGCTAAAAATTTCGGTATATTTTACCTTTCGGTCGCCCCCCCACTTTTCGAAAATGCGATTTTTGGCATAAAAAATGAAAAATTTTTTTGGGGGAGGGTTGGGGGGTCCTGGGGGTGGGGGGGGGTCGCCAGAGGGGGCCCCCCAGAAAATGTTGGGGGGGCCTCCCCCACCCCAAATCTCCGTTACACCTATGGCTATGGGACGGGGCCATATACACCTTGAGAAAAAGTTGGGGTGGGGGGAGCGAAAATTAATTTGGATGGGGTTTAGGTGGGGCGGGTAAATTTCCAGAATTAAGCCCCCAACCAAAATTTCCGATGAAACTATGCGGCCCGGGGCCCCGGCTAGCTTATTTTACTTGTGTAAAATTCGAAGATTTGTCCTTGCGCAGAATATGAGCTTAGAGTTAGCTAAAAGCAAGTTAAACTGACCGGTCGCCAAAAACCAATCATAATTCAATGCCAATTAAACATCACAAAGTTTACTTTTCCGATTAGCACGAACGTGGAGAATAGTAGAAAAGTTCAGGTTCATCTATTCTAATTGTTAGAAGTTCAAAATAAGCAAGTTCATAATTTTGCACACACCGCAAATTTTAACCTCAAAAATTCTATAGTTTCCATAGGATTTAAGATTAGCACTTTTAGCACTAAACGTCACTAACGTAGCACTAAAAAGTTAGCTAACTCCCAACCCCAGCACAAACGAGCACGAAAAGCGGGGTGCAGATGGGGTGCTAAATGAACCTAGCTTAAAATGGTTACTCGGGTAAACCCCTCATGGAGTGTGAGGTTCCGAAGTTAACTAAATTTTAGGAATGTCTGATTTGCATGAATGCTGATGTTTGTTTTGTATGCCTGATGAGTGAGTGTTTTGACTGATTGATCGGCAACTTGCGGGAACTCCCCTTGTACGATAGGGGTTGCAAGGATTGTCATACCCGTATGAATGTTGCTAAGAAACTACCCAACTAATGATGATCAGTTTTGACAAGAGTACATAATACATAAGAGTATGACAAGCGTCATACGCTACGTATTATCAGCTCGCTACATGCTCTGCACGCTATCGGCTGACCCCGTACCTAAATCAGACCCCCCTCACCCCGCCCCTATACATGTACGGGGTCTAAACGGGGGATCGGGCTCGGGCTTGTATATTTTGTACACAGATGTGTAAATCATACAAGCTTAGACCCATACACAAATTGGGGCCCCGTCACGTTTAACATGTAAGTATACTAACATAGACCCCGATCCCCCGTTTGGACCCCGTACATGTATAGGCGCGGGGTCAAGGGGGGCCTGATTTAGGTACGGGGTCAGCCGATAGCGTGCAGAGGATGTAGCGAGCTGATAATACATAGCGTATGACGCTTGTCATACTCTTATGTATTATGTACTCTTGGTTTTGAATTCATGTCTTTCATTCCTACATTAATAAT
>JASAND010024941.1:0-47579 GCA_030248195.1 Trissonchulus latispiculum
TGACTGTTGGACATAATTTGTTTCACAAGTTTGGCAAGAAAAGGGGGACAGTGTTTATGAAAATGGGGGCGCTGCTTTATGTATGAGAGAACGAGATTTATGGAAAACTGCCGCACAAACTATATAAATGTGCTACATTTCTGCAATACTGCAAACGTTACCAACAGCGCAAAACGACCAGATTTGCAACTTTGGAAACTGGTGATTTATTGGGTTTTATTATTGCAATAGCCCAAGAGTTGGCGGGAAAATCCTGAAAAATTAGAAAATATGTCTTTGCAATAAAATGCTCCCCTTTTTGCGGTGCCCTTGCGTGTATTGAAAAACTGCAAATTTTGCAACATTTCTTCGCTTGCCAATATTCAATAAAAGTTGTCATAAAGGATTTTCTGACATTTTTTGTTTCCAACAAAAACTTTTTATGAACACTATTAAAAAATTGGTTTTTGGTCAAAACATGTGTACAAGGCCACATTATAATAAAAATTATGGTATGCAGGGAGATGAAAAATTTTCAACTTTTAAATTTTTAAATTTTAGAAAACTGGAGAAGTATCCTATATATTTTATTAGTTTAGGGACTGTACCAAAGTTTAACACTTTGCGTGAGGAAGCAGTTGTGACTCTGTGGTACCTAATGTTAAGACTTCCATTTTTGCCCCTCCTCCTCTTTGATACGAATTCGGAGGGGTGGGATTGGATTCCATTTTATCATCCAGTTCAGGTACATAGCTCGTCAAGAGATAAACAAAACAGAAATCTAAGCACATTGTAGTGCCAATGCGGCTTTGCTCAAAAGCCTTCACGTCCAACCGGTTTGTCCCCAGTTTGTCAACTCCCCAGTTAGTCATAGTCAACTTTAGTTCCCTCCCGTAATTTAGGTTGTCTGAGTTAGTCAACTGTTTTTGAGTTCATTCCCACTTAGTCAACTCTTTACAAAGGCACTCCAGTTTGTCAACTGTTTTCCATGAACTCGAGTTCGAATTATATATCAGTTTTTCTTAAAAGGAACAGCTTTAGCTTTCCCAAATAATTTTAACTTAAACAGTAATATTATTTAAGTATTTAACCATATGCAAGATTTGATCTGCAAAGCATCAATTGGAGTACAAATTTAAAAAATTTTGTCAAGTAAAAGTAAATTTTGTAAAACAACGTAAAGATAGCGAGAAACTCAATCTGAATTTAAGGTTAAATTCAAATTTAATACAACCAAGAGTACATAATATATTATGTACTCTTGATATAACTAAAATTTGAAACTATGTATTGTCTCAGTTGGTGCTCCATGGCAAATATAATTTATAACTTAAAATTAAGAACTTCTGTTAAAATTAATTAACAAAAATTAATAAATTTTTAAGGTTAAAACTTTATTTAGTGAGCGTAAAGCAGTTCCCCCTTAAAAAACGGACAAAAAATTGACAAACTGGGGATGACATGAAAAAGAGTTGACTAACTGTGAAGACCTTATTAAAGAGTTGACTAACTGGGGACAACCCTAATTATAGGGATTAGAGTTGACTAAGTGGGGTATTGACAAACTGTGGATATGCTCATCAACCTCATTTTCACAATTGTGTTTAACATGACAATACGCATGGTAAACAGTGATAATTATCGATTAACAAGTTTCAGGAATCTTTCAAAAATTAAGCGCAAAAGTGCAAAAGCGAAAATGCTCATCATGGCAATAATTTTTGAACACAAACATTTTCAACATCGGTGGAGCAAAAAATTTTGAAAGCTGTCTCCTGGACCTCCAAAATTGGTTAAAGTTAAGGCCTCTTTTTCAAAATCCTGGGTTACGTCTATCAAAAAGTTTTCGTGGGGGAGTTTTTGTTTTCGGCTAATGTTCTTCGATGAGAATCTAAAACGGTTGTCTTCTCTCCTCTCAGCACACATGGTGTGTTGTGCTGTTTAACAGGACAATCGTCTTGAGTTAACTGCACCTCAGTGGCTCAGTCGGTAAGAGCGTCGGTCTAGTAAACCATCCGAAGGTTGTGGGTTCGACCTCCAGTGTGGGACCCGAATTTGTAGTGACACTTGTTTCGTTTTTTCACTTATTTCTTCCAATGATTAGGCTAATCATCATTATGCATACGTATATCATGGCATTATGGCTATTGTGCTACATAATCTCATGGATATCTGGAGATTGTTGAGGAAAGATTGTCTGATTTCCGATTTCAGAGAAATAAAAGAGATAATAAAGGAATGAATCCTCTTCCCCTCCCCATTCCGAAATCCCTCGTCCATTGAAATGAGAACTCTATTCTGAATTAGGTCTTAATGCACAGTCCTCACGTCAGATTATTAGAAACTTATGGGGCTCCACAATTGAGATACGTATCTTCTAGGGTATATGATATATAGTAAAAATACATTATAAACATGCGTATATACGTATGAAATAGGGCCCACATCTGAGTATCGCTGAAGATTTTTATGTTTTAAGTTTATCCCTTGCTTGGTGATTAAATGTCGCCTCCACAGAATTACGTAATTTGATATTGAGTGAGAGTAGAGAAAAAGGATATTGCTAAACAGTATCTAGTGATGGTCTACAATATGGCATATTACAGGGGATGACTGGGTCCCCCGCTCTCCCCCCCCTCTACCCCCAAATAATTCTAATAATCTCCTCCCATAAGGTCCCCACAGTATTAGCTCAGATGATAAGTTTTTCCAGGAAGGATATTTTCAAATAAGCATTATCAAAGGCCATAAATTTTAATTGAATTTCAGGATTTCAGCGGCAGAAAGCTGTCCAAATTTGACGAGAAAAGACCTGGGGACCGGGAATTTTGAATCATGAAACAGTGATAGGACCCGCATAATATAATCTTTTCTGTTCCTTTCCTATAAACGAATTTTTACGACTTTTCATTTTCGGGTTATGTCTATGCGGTGCTAACATTAGCATTAATAGTTTTCAGACCCAAATCAGACCTGACTAAAGGCCCTTTGCCATTGGCTTCCAAATGAAGGGGCCAGAAGAGCAGAACCTTTGCGGAACGACCCCCCCCTCCCGTCAGGGGCCATATTGACACAAGAATCCAATTTTAACATTTTGTCTCGCTTATGACTTATGAAACTATAGAATGAGTTCACACTTTCCCCGGAGAGCAAATTACACAGGAAACAACCATAAACATTCCTCCATTTCTTGCCCATCATAAACACCATGGGCACCAGTATGATAGAAATGATGGTTTTGGAGCCTTTGTGCGTCCGCCGCAGTCTAATAGCCAAGTCACTGAGTTCCATTTGTTGCTGAGGTCCTTCCTTACATGTGGAAAAAGCCTTGAAGACTCCCCCACAAAACTTTGAAATGAAAATAAAAAAGATGAGCTGAACTGATGGATTTTGATTCTTTCCGGAAAAATCCCGGTTTACAAATTATTTCCAATTGTACGTACACAGTATATACAATCTACGTACGTAATTGGTATTGATTGACACGTGTAGATCGTAGCTATGTAATAGCCTATATACCTATTAATTAACGGATGTTATATTCGCTTCGGATAGTGCGCTCATAGCAGAGTACTTTAGGAACATGTCCAAGAGCCAGGCGCGTAGCCAGGGGCGGGAATGGGGGGAATTCCCCCCAAAATTGTGTTGCCCCCCCGGGAATTTTTTTCCTGCCACATGTGTAAACGCCTATTTTTCAAAAATTTTCGCGCCTTTGGCGCGAAATATGTGTATTATACCATTATAATACGTGCTTCGCACTAAAAAATGAGTACCAATTACCCTATTTGGTCTACTTTGACCACCTTCTGCATTATTTAGGTACATGAACAAGCACTGCGCCTTAATATTATTGTAATTTCAACGATTGCTATGTAAAAATTCCACGAAGGTCGCGAAATAGAAACATTTCTCAGCGTCTCGGAGGCTCCGCCCCCAGACCCCCCGGAAAAATGTTGCATCCCTCCCCCGAAATTTTTTCTGGCTACGCTAGTGCTAAGAGCTGTCTAGGAGGGAGTTCGGAGACCTCCTCTCCTAAGCCCGTTTCAAAAGATTTCTCATAAGTTTAGCTTGCACTGCTAGAAAAGCTAGGGGTGGTGGATAGCGCTTCTAGCTTAGGAGAATCTTTTGAAAGACAATTCCTCTAAGTGACCATTTATTAGCTGAACTTAGGAGCACTTCTAGCCTTAGGAGGATCTTTTGCAACTCGACCCTGAAGCTTGGAAATGAATAGATCCTACCAGCTTAGAATGCAGTTTCCTTCAATCTTTGGTGCAATCTTCGCAACCTTGGTTGGGAAAATTCTTTGATTTACTTCGTACTCAGTTGTGGAGAGAGTCTTCCCCGTTTGTGGACCGTCCAGTGAGCTGATTGCATCCAGTCCGATGCTTGTCATACTGTCATGTAAGAATTATGCAGTTACATACTCTTGGACGATTTGGCTCTGTCGTGAAGCGAACCATGGACCTCTCTGGGGCTGTAGTCAGGTGTGCTACCGTAACGCAGCCATGCAAGGACCACACACAAAGAAGCGGCCAGTCTAGCCTCGCCAGGACACAAGAAATAGGACACAAGGCAAAACTTGACACACACTTGGAGAGGTTGGATCCCACTTTCTTCTGGCAGTCTGCTGCAAAGATTTGGCTCAGCCGGAAAGCGAACCACGTAGCCGTGCGTGGACTGCATTTTGCGCGGAGCAATTAGAGACGGTCGCATAACGATATAAAAATCGTTGTAAAATGGTGTTTAACTTTACTTTTAGCACGTATGCAGTTAGAGTTTGATAACTATAGTTGTGTAGAAGCAGATCTGGATAGGGAAAACAGCAGCAATTTAGAGGGACCCTGTGGAGCCGTCGTGGTAGAATTCGCGTTTTCGGATCAGGCTGGAGGAGATCTGTGGTTGATTCCCGGCAAAATCGAATATCTACAGTAATGTAGCTGTAGCTATCTTTTAAGTACATATATATCTATTGATGGTCTTGAGTGTAGCATAAATTTACATATTGAGAAATTGGCCTCAGCGGTCAGACTGAGGTTATGTTCATAAATTTCTGAAACTGATAGAAATAAGGCAGAAATCGGAGGAAAGAGGCGCCAGAATTCCAAAATTTTGATTTATTGTTTGGAATATTTCGGTCTGACTAACTGGAAGGAAGGAAGGAATCTTAAGTAATTTTTCACTGAAAACTTTCTGGTTCTGTTAGGTTGGCCGGGCCAGACAGAGAAGTGGGGGGCCAGGGCGGGGGGTTTCTTTGACCAGCAGAACCAGGGGAGGGGGAACTGGTTATGCAACCAGAAACTTTATCATACATATGCCCAATTTTTGATGGATGGGCCCTCGGAAAGCCCATAAGTTTGGACCATGTTTGGAATGTTACATCCTGTCAGTATAAATCATTTTTCCCGGCTCTCAAGTTGCCATCTGTTACATAACACTCCTGATCTGATCTAATATAAAGTTCAACTCTTTGAAGGAATCCTGCAGACCTTTTAGCATATACGTATCTATGTATATATTGACTTAAAATATGGTAAAGTGGAGCCCCCTTGGGGTTCTGAGATCCCCCTATAATAAATGACACGCCCCCCAAGGGTGTCCCAATATTCCATTTTCTAACTTTCACTCAAAATTTTCAGTTGATTTCCCCGTTCCCCCCAGTCGAAATCCAAATAAATTTTTCCCGATGTTCGCGCATTCTATCAATTTTCGCCATAGTTCATTCCTTTCTTCGGATATTTCCAGTTTATTTTTCATTTTCTTTCAATTTTAGTTTCTGAAAATTTTCTCAATTTGTATGTAAGCTAATGATTTTTGATTATTTGCAATTTTGCACCAGTCAAAGCTGTAGCTTAAATGCTGGCCTTCAAAAGTGCTATATATACACAAATAAATGCATATGTACTAACCGGAACCATTATGCTTCATTTGCCAAATGTTACAAACATAATAAAATGTTTTCTGTCCCTTTTCTGATAATTAGTTTTTCAGAAAAATGAAACATTATGGTTCTACTAATATTTCTATGTATTATCGACAGCTTGCACTGATGTTATCACAGCCATTTACAGCTTAATCCTAAATATGTCTTTACATAATCAAATCCTTAACTTCAAATAGGTACGCAAAAAAGTACATACTAAAGCAGTTGTGCGATCTTTATCTTTCTCAGCTTAGTCTATTAATGCGACTACACCTCACATGAAAACACAAGATTTCTAGTATACAGAGCACTGTGCACTGGGTTCCTTTACATCTGAAAACGTATATATATATATATATATATATATATATATATATATATACTTAATAATATTTATATGAGTATGTTATTTATATAAATTGCATATACGTATATTTTCATGATCTACCGTACTCAAGTCAGATTAGTTTTAATAGCACCGATGAAATTTCCAGAAAAAAACTACTATATCTATGCAGAAAACAGAATAAACATCAATAAAAAGTCTACTAAAAGGCAGATCAAATGCTTAGGCATTATTTAGTTTCTTTGTATATATTTGGTATCTTATTTTTGCATTTCATTCTAATTGTTTCTTATTCCTGTTTCCATTTTATTTCTGGAGCATCGACATACATATAGGGGCACGTATGTAAGAGAAAATCATTTCCAAAATCAATTTCTGTGGTTATTTTTCATCCTAAGCCAACCGTGTAAGCTGAATCCATTTAGTCATAGCGGCGTTCAGTAGAAGGTTAAATAGACATTCCATTATTATTAGTATCGGGACCCGCTTTTCATAAAGGCGAAAGGCGAGCCCCCACAAAGAGCCCATTTCATAAGTAGAAGAAGAAGAAGAAGCAACCCGCTCGGAACGAATTCCATGCTACTCTACTCTAAACTAAATCTAAAAACCGATAGACGACGGCAAAAAACACTGGATAAATCTATGGATATGATATACTTTTAGATGTTTTCTTATGGAAAAGTGCTACCTGTACTTCTGTTCGTCTTCATGTATACGTGTATGTGTATATTTAATGTAGACTAGAGGTTAGCTATAGGGTAGGTTTACTGTACATTTCATGGAATACTTACCCGCCCCAACCCCTTTGGTGGGATAATGTTCAATGGGGGACACTTGTGGTTGGCCAATCATCGTGCAGATAAAACAAAAATAATGTGAGCGGTTGCGATTTCAAAAAACGAAATATCACATTTTTAAAGTTTTTAGATTTTTGAAATTGCGGTTTTGAAAATAAAGTTAAAACAAAATGTTTTAATCCGTTTATTGCAATGTAATGGTTTGAGGAGTTTTAGAGACACTTTCCCCGAATATAAAACCAAACATTTTGTTATCTCAATCGAATTGCAACTTAAGGTGCTGGTATTTTTTGTGCAGTGCTTTTGTGGTGATTTTTCTAAACGCTATAACTTTCGCAATTTTGGGAGTTTTGGAAAGAGCTTTATAGTAACATCGTTTTAAAGCTTATAATCTGTACATTGACATGAGCTTACGAAACTAGCAAAATTAGCAAAAAAGCAAAAATTTTCTGACATGTCATCTGACAGGCTGAATATTGTCCAAAAATCTTTGAACATCGATTTCTCAAAACTGTAGCATCGGCTAATATTTATCCTTGTGCCATGTTATGAAGGACATATGAGCCGAGGACATTTTTTGGATTTGGCTCAACAAGTCTCAATATATACTCCTGAGAATCCGACAAATGTGCGATGACACGAAATTTCGCAACTTAGTATCCAGTTTGGTAACAACTGAAGACGTTTTAGCTCTAACCGACAAAAATGTCCCTCAGCAATAGTGCGAATTTTCATTCTGCAAAAAATCACGCGAAGCCATTGGGTATTTTTTGGGAAATCGATGTTCAAAACAAAATAATAACAAGCAGTTTTGCTAAAATGGTTTTTCTGCGAATTCTCTACAAAAGCAACGAACTCAACCGAGTAGGCATTGATAAAATGTGCAAATGGACGATCTATATATCGATTGAGTATAAATAAGCCAAAATTGTCTGTAAGATTTGGCAGTAATTTTGAAATAACTGATTTCTTCGAAAATGGCCATTTTTCCCAAAAATTGTTTTTGGCTTATTCTGCTTTAACCACTAAGCTCAAAGGTTGTAAAAGCAAAAATGCTCATTTTGGTCCCCTCTTTCCAACTATAACAACCAATCCGGTGTATCGACTACGTACTGAGAGATTAATGGCAAAAAATCTTTCTTATCTTTTTTACCTAAAAATGCGGGACTGGTAACGGACTGTTAAAGAGCACTAGAATAATATATATGGAAGTTTCATCCACTTTCATAACGAATTGGAACCTGTAAGGTCAAATTTACGCAAAGCGCCTGAAGCTTTACTGAGATCGTAAAAAGAAGCATTGACAAATGACAACGGATTTGTGTTCTGCGTTTTCTCCAATTATATTGGACCTTGAATATATGACCTAACCTTGAACCAGCTTTGGAGCAAAATCGATTACAATAGGTGTTAGTTTCGTATTTAGGCACTCATAGAATTAAAACGACAGTCAAGTTCAAATTTGGTGGGTATGACTGTTCATAAAGTTATTCATTCAGAGAAGCGGAAGAACGTTGAACCACTAAACTAAAAAAATCCGCAGGTCCTCCAAGGTCCAGATTGATTGAAATTCAGTCAGATTTAGGTTTCATTTAAAACGAAGTATTGCAGTATCAGAAATCTCGGCCTTTACGTTGCCGGTGCGTGGGGTGGGGAAATTCGTTGAGATTTTAAGTAAAATGTCTAATTGCTATGAGGACTGTTTGCTGAACCTGAACCTACTCTGAAAATATTTTTGTGATTTATGATGAATTTTGTTTATTCATCATTTCTATATATACTCTCATAGTAACGCAGTCTGGGTGTTAATGTGTAACTGCAACTGTAATATGCAGTTTGCACGCAATTTCAATTTCTCCACCTCAAAAAACACTGTCACAATAATTTTTGTGCATTCATTCATTTTAAAATATTTTTCATAAACTGCTCAAAAATTGGGTCTGTAACTGTTTGGGGATGTCAAATTATTTTATTTTCTAATCTGTGAAGAAATAAAAATTTGCTCTGTCGTGCCCCAGACAAAACTCATGAGGGGTTGGAAAACTTTTCATTATTACAGCTATTTTGTCTTTCACAAATTATGCGCCATATTATTTTTCTGGAAAAAAGCAGTCGGTTTTTCTACACTTCTTTTCGGTGTTTCTCCGCTAACCTTTTCATGGCAAAATAGTTTTCGTATTGTGTCATTTATGAGCGATTCTGCGCTATAACTGCGGCCAGTGCAACTATAACTGCAATAACTGCAATAATATGGTGTCGCTAAATGGTTTTGACATTCACATTCGTTCACTAACACTTTGACCATATTTCATTGCTCAAAATTATTGCACCCATTTATTAGATGAAATTTTTCAACTCCACTTTTTTAGCCAGTCACCCTTTCAAACAATAATTTTATGGCATATTTAGCAGGTTATTTTCAGTTACATTCTGGTGAGTTACTAGCTGTAACTGTTAGTTTGTGACTATTTCGAAACTTTTAGACTAATTACAGTAAGCCATTTTTTTGAAAATCCGGCACTATATATTTTTATTAATCTTCCTTGTCCTCGTGAATGCACTGACAAACTTTCTGTTAAGCTTTACTTATTCATTATACATTTCATTTTTTGATAGTTTAGGTTGATCAGTACTATAATTTTTATCTTTACTTTGGTCCAATTAATAATTAAATTAACCTAACTATCCTTTGGACTTGGACTACCATTAATGCTAGTTATATGTGTGCATGGTGATATTGCTTCCTGGTTAGACGACCAGTCGCAAAAGAGAGTTCATATTGTAGTTTGTGTCGTCTCGGTTCGGTGAAACTCAAAAAGCTGGCGAGATGTAGTGTAAGTGTTTGTTGGGAGGAAGGGAAGTTTTGGGAGAGCCTATGCACTAAGTAGGTAATAACTTTCTGTGTATAACAAATCGGACCTCCCGCATTCAGATGTGGCGAGAAAAATTTTTGACATATGGAAATGTGTGTGCGCCTATGTGATATTAATGTTGGCTTAAAAGTTGCCATTTGTATCTATAGAAAGGCAATTTATTATACATTTTCTGTGCAAGAACGCAAATAAGCGAAGGGTTTTTCTGTGGTACTCCGAGGCAAAATGTATGCTTTAATGTTACATTTTGCAATAGTTTGAAGTCTAACAGATGGAATTCATAAATCTCACATTATAACCCCGGTCTTGGGGGCTCTTAAGTCTTAACTATGGTGCTAGAATGAACTCAAACTTTAGATATATACGTATACAAACTGCTTAAGGCTTTACTTTTGCATAAATCTATATATGTAACAAGTATACGTATATACTTGAATGCCTAATATGTTGTCAGATGAAGATTATCATTGAGAAGAAAGCTTAAATCAGCATCACAGTGAATTGTTAATTAATCAATCGAACTGCCAATAGAGACAATATGATATGACTACTATCTTTTCCCCTGAGACATCTTCGGTCTTTACGCCGATTCTTTCCGTAGCTAATGTTGTAATCTGATTTGCAAGTCGCAGCTACCGTAAGACACATTTTTATTGTGAAATTACATTTTTCATTTAAAAACACGTAGGTATATACATGGCTGGATCGACCGGCTAGCGTCGACAGTATTTTTAACTCTTGTTTTTCCTCAGTAGACAATGTCCGGAAAATTGAGTATATATTCTAGAAAGCGTTGTGGAAAAACGTTTGGTTCCATCTTTATCCCATGATTTTCAGTAGGTAGTTATTGCTGTAATGCTCTTTTTGGGCGGCCCGCCCTGCCACATGTTCATAAGGTTTCCAAGGGACCATTTAGACAGTTATTGGGCTTATGGAAGGAATCCTTAACTTCCATAGTCTCTCTTATGTCCACTTGTTCTCCGACCAAAAATGCTTTATTCTCTCTTCAGGAAAATATTTCTGAAGGAGCCAGAGCGGGAGGATCAAACGCTGCCGCTCCCCGGCTTAAACCATCTTCAATAAGTAATCTGAAAATGATGAGCTCACACAGTGCGACATCTCTCAAACAAATAATATAAACATTTTTCATCTAAACAATGACATAAGAGGCGGTCCTCCCCGTCCCATTCTCCATATAATGCGATATTTTGGAAAATAGAGAAGAAGCAGAAGAAGAAGGGGAAACATTATGATTATTACTCTTATGGGTCTAATATTCTTCCTGTTTGACAGGCCCTCTTCCTTCAACCATATTTCTATCTCCGCCCCTCCCTCCGTTCCTCCTTTAACATAAAATTACATGAATCCTCCTGAAAATGGGCACAAAGGCTAAACATCCGCCGTTCACAGTGGTTCAGTTGTTATGTAGCTAAGTCTAATGAAAACCATCATAACTTCTGCAGTGCAACGAAACCATTTACGTATTTCCCCCCTGAGCATAAATTCCATGGAAATTTTAGCTATTTTCCAATGGTTAAGAAATGCTTAGATAGATCGTTACGTAAGCAGTGTCTCACTGTTTGGAAAATTAAAAGCTTACAAGACAGTGGGATTAGAAAAAATTATACAGCTACATATGACTATAGTGAAAATATTAATCCAAAAGCTTACGTACGTAATACGTATTATCTGATTATATACATATATTTAAATGCTTGCTAAATCAATTATATTTATACTAATTGCCAGATATAATTATCAGACTAAACTTAGAAACCAATATATACAAACACGTTATTTTCAGCCACTGTAAAGAGCATTAGTAGATAGGTTTAAGTCTAAAGCTTCTCTTCTGTCTCGGATAGGCTTTATGACAAATTTTCTGTCCCGAAACTTGAGAAAATTTTCTGAAAAATTTTAAGTGGTTCACTTTCACCGTCTTGTTTATGAGCAAACAATAAACATTATATTAGGATGTCTAAGAGGGGAAAGAAAAATTTAAAATTTTCACATGAGCAGAGTCGGGAGGGGGCCCTCGAAAAATGATATGCACTTTGGCTGGCAGCTTAAAAATTCGGATCTTTTCCACAATCCCCCCCTCAAAACAAACTGGTTGGATTGGGGGTTATTGGGTGATCCAAATGCGTTCATATTTTGGTAGGGTGCTACCTGAGGCTCAATGATTTCAAAAATTTAAAAAAATTCAAATTTTTAAAAAAATTTTAAATTTTAAAATTTCAAAATTTTTAAATTTTTTAAAATTTTCCGATAAAATCGATGATGCTGAGTATTTTCCCTTCTTGCGTCAACATCTGAAAATGCTTCCTGCGATCTCTACAGCGGATCTAACTGCAAAGATCAAAGGAAATTGCCGCCCATACTAGGAACACGATTACTGTTGTATACAGGCGGCGTTGTCCTTTGATCTTTACAGTTAGAACCGCTGTAGAGATCGCAGGAAGCATTTTCAGATGTTGGTGCAAGAAGGGAAAATACTCAGCATCATTGATTTTACCGGAAACTTTTAAAAAATTTGAAAATTTTGAAATTTTAAAAATTTAAAAATTTTTTAAAAATTTGAATTTTACATTTTTGAAATTACTGAGCCTCAGGTACCACCCTACCAAAGTATGAACGCATTTGGATCACCCAAAAACCCCAATCCAACCACTTTGTTTTGAGGGGGGGATTGTGGAAAAGATCCAAAAATTCTTTTTGCCAAAACTTTTCCTCTTAAACTTCTACACTCGTATATATACTACTGACTGTCGGGATAGATTTTACTCAAATAAATATAAACATTAGACACTACATTAAAGCCACTCCAGTAAGTATCAAGTTTGAGGGACGAAATTATTAGGGAGTTTGTTCAAAATTTTACTGTTTACCTGTAGGATGAGCCACTGAAATTAAATATGTTACTAATGTAAATATTGATAAACTTGTTGATTTTAAAAGCATATAACACATTTATTTGCATTTATTTGTACACAGGCAGGTAAAACTATGATTTGACCCTAAATCTAGAATTCGTGGGAATTTGGGAAATTTGGAGGACTAAATTTAGATATTGACTGATGCTAAGCTAAACAATCAAATAAGTGCAGGTTTATTTAAAATGTTGGAAGTGAAGTGCACTTTTCCTTGGAGCAGGGAAAATGCATTTTTACAGCTCAGACGGTCTAAAGCGCAATTTCGGTTTGGCTTGAATAGAATTTTGTTTTCATCCTTAAAATCCCTAAAATCTTTATCAATTTATCAAAAGCTCACCTAAAATTTGGTAGCAAGGCTCAAAAAACTTTGGGTTGTTTATAGTAAATAAATCCGAATTCCTGCAGTCTCAATCACCGGAGCATTGCGTGCATATAGTGTAGCCTGCTGTGTGAACATATTTGTATACGTTTATGAATGTAATTAGAGTATAGTAGAAAATAAGATTTAGAAAATAATATAAATATTATAGTATATAAAGTAAAGTATATATATAAAATAATATAATTTGTTACTGACTTTAAAAATTACAGAACAAAGCGTACATGTGTCAGAATGGCAAAAGAAGTGTCAGTGGTGAGAGTCGAACCCCCGACCTTCCGGTCTCTATAGGACAATCCTACCAGTTGCGCTACCATTGAAGCTGGGATGACGGAACACTTAACGTCAATTCCTTTTTTCACATCTAGACAGAATAATTCTCTGGTATTCATTTCTGTGTTATCACCATTTTTGTGCCCGATTATGCCTGAAATATTTTTGATACGATAGAGCGGGGACACTTTATCCCTGTTTTGAGAACGGTTTCTTCGTGGACGAAACTTGGTCCAAATTTGCGGGCCAGTATAAAATGCAGACGCAGACGCAGACGCAGACCAGCAGACTGGGGTATAAAACGCAGACTTTGATGCAAACGCAGACTCGGGTATAAAAAGCAGACGCAGACCGTACTAAAAGTATGAAATGCAGACTTTCTTGCAGACTTGCAGACTAGGGTATAAAAAGCAGACCGGGGTATAAAATGCAGACTTTTGAGCAGACTTATATACTGATATAAAATGCACGCTAGGTTATAAAATGTAGGCCAGTCAGCAATTAAAGCAGGCTCCGGTATAAAATGTAGCAGATCTTGGTGTAAAATATGCAGTATATATGGTCGGTAATAAGCAGTCGCCGGTTACTCTTGATATAATTAAAATTTATTTTTTTTGCAAATTAAGAAAACATCAGCTAGGAAAATTTTCTTTTCATGCATAAATACAGCACAGTCCCTGGTGTTACCATGTATAAAAATTTGCACCCCTAAGTTTTTTGAACAGGCTTAACTTCGAATTTCGGTTTTAGGTCCCTGGGTCCAAAGTGGCAATCCTGGCCAATTCTCTTAACACTGTTTATTGACTCCAGGATGCAAGGAATTGTTATATTGCTCTAGTAAGCACAGCGCAAACAATTGGGCGTACTAATTTTACATGCTCAAGCGACTTGGTCTAGGATCACGTGACCTTGGTCAGGGTCACATGACTGGTCAAAAATTTTATTTCAAGGCCTAGGAAGCCTAAAAACTTGCCTATGTAGGTATTTCGGGACGTAGAATTCAAATTTGGCATTAGTTTTCATGTAGCTTTAGCCCACTTATGTGATCCTGACCTCCCCTTGGGTCCGGTGGGTCAGGGTCATCATTAACAGCCGGTCACTGTGTCAGACGGATCTAAGGTACCTAAAAACATGTGCCAATATATATAGGTTTTCGGCGTCGTAGTGCTCGAATTTGGCGTTAGTTTTGCTGCAGCAGCCAAAAAGTTGTGGATGATGTTTTTGCGAAAAAGTTCGCAAAAAATCTCCCGCCGTGGGCCAGCCCAGAGGTCATGGCAACGTATTCAATACATGGCTAGATAGTGCAGAGTGTGGAAATGCTATATGAATAATATAGGTTAGCTAAGCAAAGTCCGTAGTGAGTAATGGCAAAACTTTCAATTTTGGTTCGGAGTTTTCCGAGGGTCGGTTTTGGGGTTGGTCGACTGTTTTGGGTGCCCTGGTCGAACGAGTTGGGCCTCGGCGGACACCGGGCCTGCGGTCTGCGCAAAAGTCTGCATTTTATACTCCAGTCTGCTTTTTATATCCCAGTCTGCAAGTCTGCTCAAAAGTCTGCTTTTTATACCCCAGTCTGCAAGTCTGCTCAAAAGTCTGCATTTTATACCCGAGTCTGTTTTCAGGTCTGCGTTTTATACCCGAGTCTGCGTCTGCATAAGTCTGCTAAGTCTGCTGGTCTGCGTCTGCGTCTGCGTCTGCAGTTTATACTGGCCCCAAATTTGCTTCCGTTCAGTCCCAGTGTTGTGAGGCTGCCTGCTTCGCTTGCCTGTCATCAGCATTCCAATTGTGAAAAGTTAAGCAAATCTTGACAAACTTATTTTCACTCTAAACAGGATAGAAAGCAGTAAACGTTTAAAGTCATTATTTACACATTAATATTTGCAAACTACTGTGTGTCGCTCTATTCACCGAAATTTCCTTCCATCACCCCAAGCCTCTCATAGTCTTCCCCTCCATGTTTACTCAGTCTATGATTTATAATATTTCAGTTTCCCCAAATGAAACTATTAAGCTGCTGCTGGACCCTCTTTAAGCTTAAAAGTTTTACGTAAAGTTTACAAAACGTTTGAAGGCTTTACTTACTGACTGGCTATGTAGCTACTCACAAATACTAGTTTATGAGTTTCCCCGCGTCCTCCTATTGTAGCCGTCTTTACGAGGCAAACAAACTTATAAATGGGCTTATAATTTGTTGAGAAAATGAAATTCTGTTAGCTGAAATCTTATGTCGTGTTTGAAAAGTTTAAAGTCCCCGTCGCTACAACTTTATTTAATTACTTACGTAGTAAGCTGTGAGTCCTTGTAGAAATTTCTTTTGATTTCAAAACGTGACTTTGTATAATGTCATAGAATACAGTGCGTACGTATGAAAAGGGTATTTATTTACATATTCTGTCATTGCAACCAATACAACCAATAGAATATAGTGCTTTCGTTTTGACGTAGCAAGCTCGTCTAAGGTTGAGCCAATTCCTTGTGGTTGCAAGAAACCCAGAAGAATTTTAGCGACGATTAAGCAGCTCCAGCTTATTCCTGAATAGTTGAATTATATCAAGAGTACATAATATAAGAGTGTGCCACTAGGCACACTCTACGTTATCAGAGCAAAAACTATGCTCTGCTCGCTAACGGCCCGCCCCCCCGCAAATCAGACCCTAGTGCCCCCCCGCAAATCAGACCCTAGTGACCCCCCCGCAAATCAGTACCTAGTCGAAACGGGGGTACGCTCACTCGCTCTGTGCTTGTGCGTTAAAGCTCGAAACACAAGCAGTGTGTGAGCGAATTTTGTGCCTGCTTCGAGCTTTAGAACACAAGCATAGCGCTCGAATTTCTTAGAAGTGATGGGTCTGAATTGCGGGGGGGGTGGGCCGTTAGCGAGCAGAGCATAGTTTTTGCTCTGATAACGTAGAGTGTGCCTAGTGGCACTATATGCAGTAATGCTGTTGAATAGTTGTTTCAAACGAACTTTTGATTCGAATTCTGGTTCATTTTGATGACAACTCACTCGCATAACTTGTAATTTACCTTAATCAGAGAAACGAACAGAAATTTTAATTCAGTTTAAGAGAATTTTTTAGCTGTCCTCAAATTGGCAAAGATGTTTTCCGGGTCAAAACTAACCAGGAACTGGGACTAAAAATTGATAGTATCTTTTGTTTCGCTGCACTTTCGAATTTGATGTTTAATGACGAAATTCCATTTTTTCTTCTGCATCGAAGCATGAGCATGAAAGAAAGCCAGAAGGCAGAAGCAAAGCAATTATTATTCCAAAACTCAAATTTCCCTTTTTTCCTCTGATACTAAAATATTTTCACAAAAGTCAACATTTATGCGATTTTTTTAAAAATTTTGTTTTTGTTTATTTTAGACACAATAGTTGGCGGGTCGGAGTCAGATAATCCATGGTTATCGGATAGTCACATTTGTGGGAACTGTTGCGCAGAATTCTTCTCTCTCTCCGCCTATCTACAGCATAAACAGCGGTGTTCACCGGAATGGCCTGTCCTAGTTCCAATTTCAAATTCCAATTCCTCCAATTCTACTGCTGCTGCTAATTTCCCTACTACTTCTGGTATTAACTGTGCTTCTAGCTTGGATCAGACTACCTCAATCTCCAGTGATTCTCAGCAACCAATGGAATTCATTCTGAACAATATTCGATACCAGCTGGCCGGCCTGGCTGGCCAGGTGGGCAACGCGGGTGGTCCCGTGGGACGGCCTGGGGCGGCGGCCGATCAAAGGGATCCCAGCGATGTGGGTGGCCCTGGATCAAAGGAGGAAGGCCGCCTTCCTGGCCCGGGCGCTTCCGGTGGGTCTGGACAGCTGGATCTGGGCTTAACTCTGGCCCAGATTCAGCAACAGCAGCTGGCCCAGATGCAAATCCTTCGACAGATTTTCTCCCACATCTTTGGCCAACAAGGAATCCCCGGTTCATCTGGGGCCACAGTGGCAAACAGTATCGGGCTCCTCTCCCCGCCGGACAGCTCACCAAATGAGCTGGTCGGTGAAATGACAGTCGACCAACCGTGCCGTGGCTCTCCGGAACCCAAACGATCGAAAAGTGTGCAGCCGGCTGATACCCCGACAGAGGCCAGAGATCAGGATCAGGGTCCGGACGCCTCCCCAAACGAGTCCGGGGTCGACTATGGCGACTTTGGTGACGGTTTCCGACTTCGAGCTAAAAGTGTGCCCCTGGAATGTTTTGGGGGAAGGAGTCTTGGAGAGGAGCCCCTGTCCTCACAGGATGGGATCCACAGTCCAAAGAGTGATCCGGGTTGTCTGGGATCTCAGGATAGTTCCACGGTTCCCAGTCCCTGCAGTACGGTCGGGATGGACTCGGGCCCGGCAGACGGGGAGGAGCCGGACATGGACGTGGCCAGATCCATCGGAGCCGCCGGACTCTTTTCCGGATTTCCGATCACATCCACTCCAACGATCGGATCCATTTTCGGAGGCCTAGGCGGCGCTCATCCCAGTCTGGCCCCCACTCTGATGGGTCCTCTGGGAGGACTATTTCAGACGGCGCCACGATGTCTGGGACCGCCACCCGGCTTTGGACTGTTCGGACCTCCGGTTTCCACGGGGTTTGGCGGTCTGTTTGGACCCCGTCCACCCGGCGGCGCTGTCAGCCCTCCTCCTGCTACTTCCTCCAACGCTGCGTGTGGTCCTGTGACCAATGGACCACACACGATGCTGGGCTCCCCGACCACCCGGAATAGTTCGGATGACGACTGGGAATCCATGATGGAAATCACGACGACGGACGAGTCGGAAAAGCTGCAGCGCCTCGTGGGCAGCATGGAGCCGCCGAAACTGAGCGATCCGAACCAGTGCATCATCTGCAAACGAATTCTCAGCTGCAAAAGTGCCCTACAGATGCACTATCGCACCCACACCGGGGAGAGACCCTTTCGCTGTAGAATCTGTCTACGGGCCTTCACCACCAAAGGAAACCTGAAAACCCACATGGGGGTGCACCGGATGAAGCCCCCGATTCGCATGTTCCAACAGTGTCCCCTCTGTCACAAGAAATTCACCAACGCAATGCTTCTACAGCAGCACGTTAGACTACACGTTAAGGATGGACAGCTGGTGCCTTCTGGCGCCGCAAAATCCTCAAAATCGCTGCCCAAATCGCACTCATCCGAACCGCGACCGCAGCCGTTTGAGACCGAACTGCCCTTTGATCTCCGCACAAACCGGTCCGCCTCAGCCGCTGGGATCGGGGAAAACAACTTTTCCGCTCTCTTGGATTCGATCCACCTCCCCTCAGCTCCGCCCACCGCCGCCCCCGCTCCTGCTCCCACTTCCGCAGCCAGCGTCGTCGTCAGCGTCAGCGGGAGCGGCAACGACGTCGTCCGAACCGCCGAGGCCGCCAAACAGGAGAAGGACTTCGCCTTCGACAGTCTCGAGTTTGAGAGCTACTCCGAGCCGACGCTCCAGCACTGGAACTCCTCCTCCAACCGGTCGGACACGGACACTCCCACTCCGTCGATTTCGATGTCCGCGGATGCCGCGGGCTCACCGCCGCTGTCCAGAAGTCGGAGCAAATCGCCCCGATCACTCTGCGGTGGCGCCCTGGTCATCCCGGCCACCAACCCGTTCTCCTCCGTCATGAAACCGACTCCACAGCAGGCCGCCCTCATGTACGGTCGACCCAACACGACCTGTAACATCTGCTTCAAGTCCTTCGCCTGTAACAGCGCCCTGGAAATCCACTACCGCAGTCATACCAAAGAGCGGCCCTTTCGATGTCGCATCTGTGAACGCGGCTTCTCCACCAAAGGAAACATGAAACAGCACCTCCTGACACACAGGATCAGGGACATGCCACCTGTGGTTGATGATGCGGCCGCAGCGGAATCTGAAAAACAAGAAAATCCACCAGTCAAGTCTACAGTAGTCAGCAGTGCAGGAGAGAAGCCGCCTGTCCTGCCGCCCACTCTAGACCTGAATGAGAAGCTGAAGCCTCCGGTATCGGAAATAAAGCTGGAAATCGCAGAAAATTCCCGGACGGATTGCCTGATGTCTGAATCATTGATGGCACCGGCAGCCGAACCTGAAACAGTAAATGGCACAAATGGGAACAGTTTCGTTTCACATTTCAACAGTACCACTGCGGCGGAGGACAGCAACCCGTTGAAATCCATTGAGAAGATGTGGGCCCAGACGGAGCCACCGGCCACCCCCAAACGGGTTCCCGTCCTCTCCAAGCATCAGTGCCAGGTCTGCTACAAGCATTTTTCCAGCGCCAGCGCCCTCCAGATCCACATGCGAACCCATACCGGGGACAAGCCGTTCAAGTGTGAGATCTGCGAGCGGGCCTTCACCACCAAGGGCAACATGAAGGTCCACATGGGCACCCACATGTTCACCAGCGTCGGTCGACGTCAGAAACGCTACGACAGCAGTCAGAGCGGATCCCACAGTCCGACGGACAGCCGCCACTCCATGGATCTGGACTCCCCGCGAAGTCCGCTCAACCTCAAAAGTCCGACGTCCAGTGTTGGTGGTGGCGGTGGCGGGGGAAAACGTCGAATCCGGTCCCAGAATTCCGGTTCGGAACGGGGTCGTCGTTCCGGTTCCCGGATGGACCATGGAGAGGAGGACGGCGTCCGAAGTCCGTCCGTGGAATCCGTCCGCTCGGACTCCGTGAATGGGACTCCGTCCATCCGTCTGGGATCTCATCCGCTGCTCCTGCCCTCGACCACCTGTTCCGGTCTCCTCCCGCCCGTCTCCCGCCACCTGGCCCACGGTCCGCCCTTTCTGCCCAACGGAATTCCCTCCAATCCCTTCGGCCTGTATCCGTCCCCGGCGACCTCGGGTCGATTTCCCTGTCTTTCCGGTCAGCCCCTAATTCCTCCCCCCGGTCTACCTCTCTACCCCCCGGGTCCCCCGCTGGCAGCCATGGCCGGACCGGACGCCATGGCCTGGATGTGGCGGACCCTCTGCGGGGGGACTGTGGGTCCCAAAGTTGGAGACAGTCCGGCGCCCGCCTCCAGTCTCCCAGAGGGACAGTTTCCTAATGCTGGCCCCGGCATTGCCCCAACCACCTCAGCTCCTTCCGGCACTGCTAGCAAAGATTCGTCCAATCTACTTCCGCCCACCACTGCTCACGATGCCTGATTCGTTACTCACTCTCTGCAATGGATGTCAAACTGATAATCACATTTTGATTGGTTGATTGACTGATTGATTGATATTGCACAGGTTTACTGGACTTGCAAATTATTTTAAAAATGTTGAACATCGCGTGTTTGGAACTGTTTTTGTAGTGAACTTCTATTGAGCAAACTATACAGAAAATATTCTACAACGTCAGTCAATCAATCAATCAATCGGTCTTAACTGTTGATTAGTAACCTTTACACAATTTAACGATTCCGTCATGAAGTGCCCAATACTAGGTAATTTTTACTACGCATTTCTGTTTGTTTCTAGGTTTCTTTGTCTGGTTGTTTTCGTTTTGTTTATTGTCTGTTGTTAGAAAATATGATAACTGTGATGACTGCTATAGCAATTGTGATAAAGCAGATATATAAGGTGTTTAATGTTTGAAATCAAGTTCTGATTTTAATTGAAATTTCAGTGTAAAATTAGTTGAATTTAGCTAATTTCTTATCTGAATGTATAATAACTCCTAGGCAACCTGTTTGTTATTTTACAGTAGTACATATTTTTATTTATCTGAATGTATTGTTTGTGAATGACGTCCACTGTGCCATTGCTTGTAAGATTCTATTCTATTTGGTTACAAATATTTGTTGACTGTATAATCGTATTATATTCTCATTTAAAAGTTTTCTGTTTTATATAGTGACCTCAACATTTCAACAATTCCAATCTTTTATACCCTGCAAAAAGAAGAAATTAATTTCGTGATTTCAGTTTTGCCTCAGTCAACTTTCGTAATGCACTGTTGAGTTTCCGGTAATTTACACTTTCAATCAGGGCTAGTATCAATTCAATAGGCTTGCAAAATTATATACTAACATAACATGATCTTTGCAAAGTTAGCCGCTTTCCGAATCTTGTCTTAGGGGATTTCTAAATAAACTATAAAATTTTGTAAGCTACAATTACATACGCTACCGTTAGCTGCAGTTGTAAGCTAACTCTTAGGTGTTAAATGTGTTAGTTTAATTATAATAGGTGAATACTAATATACAAGATGTTATATAACATGTATGTAATGGTGTAAAATTGTATTTGTTTTTTCTGTGTGATAAACTTTGTGCTAAAGCTTTTATTGGCGTTCTTCAAGTGCTTTTGTAAACGCTTCCATTTTAGCTTCTTATATTTTTGTTTGTTTTAATTGTAATAATATTAATAAATTCAATATTGTGGTCTTCGCCAGTTTCCTTTGTCCCAAGTTCGATCACTTGGCGGTGGTATCCTTTTGTGTGTGTAGTATTTCTAAAACGTCATAACATATTCAATTTGTGGAGTTTGAGGGAGGTCTGGTTTACACGTCATTCTTTCTCATAATTGTGAAATTAACGAAATACCATACGTTCTAACAGACCAGCAGAATATAGGTCAAAGCTAACTTTGTTCAAACATAGATGGACACAGAAATTCTCAGGACTGACGAATCAGCCAGATGTTTTTTCTATGATGTTGCGGACAAATGGGCCGGCCGAGTAGTATTTTTCTGGATTTAATGTAGCAGTTCATGCTGCTCCAGGGGCGGATCCAGGGGGGCGGGGGGCGCCCGCCCCCCCCGTCGCGATTCGAAGGTAGGAAAAATTAAGGAGAGAAAGAGGAAAAAGGGCAAAAAACCAAAAAATTTTCGCGAATTTTCTACTTTTTAACGGTATATTTATTGCATTTATGGAAAAAAGCTTGAAATGCATCCGATTTTTATTACAGGAATATATTCTTATTCTTATTTTTCAGGAAAAATTACTATTTTTGACTGAAAATGTGTTGAATTTCAAAAACATTTTCTCAGTTCTTCAGTATGAAAAGAATTAAAGATCCGAAGACCGACCTTATTATAAAAACAAAAATTTCTTCAACTTCTGGGAGGCTCCGTTCCCCAGACCCCCCACTGATAACATTTTACCGGCCCCATCACCAAATCCTGGATCCGTCAATGTGCTGGCCTCAGCTGGCCGAACAAAGTCGCTTTGCTGATTTCCTTCTTATATACACAGCGTCCAAACAGTCGGTACAGCGAATTTTCCTATTTTAGTGTCCAAGTCATTTGGATGCTTGCTCTGCTCAGTCAGGATCAGTTTAACTTAACTACAACAAGTCGCTTATTTTCCATTCAGTCTATGCATGCATGCAGCCTACAAAATGTAAATAAAAAATCAATTTTCGGTATCGTATCGTATATATACTACTTCATATTAAAATACCTAAATAAATGAATAAATAAAGTCACGGCATATTAAAATGTCACTTTAGCATCATAACCTTTTGCAGAACAGTTTGATTTTGTTATTGTCAACTGCAGTGGAATGCTCTTGGGAAGACAATTATTTTAATATAATGGTTATATGTTAAAATAATCGTCTTGGCGAGAGAAATGCATTGCAGTTGAAAATAATGAGATCTGCAGAAAAAATTTAACTCTAGTCATTTTACATAAGGTGACAAAATAATATAACTACATAAGACACCGGCATTAAGTAGTGGGGAGGGGATACGAATTTGAGAAAAAGTTCGTTGGAAAAGCTAGCTAGTTTTTTGCCACCTAATTGTAGTATTATCGGTCCATACGGGTGGCGGTTAACTAACGTCTTACGAGTTGTGGTTAATCAAATGATCCCAAATTTACTGCAATTAATACACCAAGTATCTGTCTCAACTTGTGAGAAAATTACGTGATTTCGTTAATCCCTGCGTACTCAGTGCTAGATTACGTTATCGATATTGCGCTGTTATTTGGTGGCATTTCAAAGATGTGAGTCAATTACTCCGAAGTACTGTGGCAGAATCGGCTCAAACTTTGCACATTACAAGCCAATGACTGATGTGCAGGAAATTAGGTTGGGTCACTAAGCCTCGCACCAGAGTTTAGAAATGCTGGATTGCTTTCTATAAGTAAGATCGCTCCAAAAAGCTATACGACAGTTTGTAAGCGCATACTAAAAGAAGGAAGCGTTATATCGAAAAACGGATTTCAGATTCGGATTCACCAGATAAAGGAACCCATATAAACACTTTTTCGGAAAAACTCGAAGACAACAATTTTTGACTCTATTTTTACTGCGCTTAGCTAGCTTAAATATGGGTTATTTCTTAACTAAAAGTGAGCTAGCACACACTAAAACCCTTGAAACTTAGCTACAGTTTGGCCCTATTTGTGCTTAATAAATTGTAAAAAGATGGGATAGGCTAGGGGCTGTTAATTTAATTAGATCAGAAACGACGCACGGTCACCTCGCGAATTTTTACCAATTTCAAACTCTGACCTGTTATTGCTGAAGAAGGAAGCAACGCTCAAAAGTAGGAATACTTATAATGTTTAGAACTAGTAACAAACATTCGTGGTAAAAAGTGTCAAAATCGGTTAAATCGTTAGCCCACCAGAGCTGAACAGTTTTTTTAAAAAACCCATTTTCGCCCCAAAATTTGTACTTTGGCGTCCTGTCAAAAATGGTACGTATGAGATATTGTTGCCCACCCTAAACTTTTTTTACTTCGACTTTTGCTGTGGCAACGATGGGCTAAAAAGTAGCTCTCCGACGATGTCCTGCAAACGCAATCGTAGCCCCACCCCTGACCGGAAAGCAAATTCCTTCCTTCCGTCGAGTGAACATCTTTTCTCCTTTCACTTATCAATTCGCTCAAAGACCTACGGGACAGAGGATTTACCTAAATTCAACAGAAAGACCTTCAAGCTTTAATTCCTGACAAGTTTAGTTAGTACACAATAAATGTAGGCAAACACCGTCATTTAAATTGATGCAAATCTACAATTAGCATAAAACACACTAACAGCATCCTGTAACTTTTACATCTCAAAAAATGCTAGCAAATATAACAGAAAAAACACACATTCCACAAAAACCTATCAAAGAATTGCAACAGATATCATGCTACCTAAACAATACTGCTTTATGTGCACAAAAACAAATAACAAATATTACAAATCAACTCTAGGGCAGGCATCATATGTAGACAATTCTAAAAATAAAACTTAATACACATGAACGAACGACAGCAAAATCAGCACACATGCAATGGCTGACTGGCAGAATTTACAGTTACAGTAGGTAATCAATGCAACAACAAAGACTTACAACTTTCGTTAGTTTTATACGCTTGGTTTTAATAACGTCGACCGCAAGCAACTAAAAATTCAATTTTTGAAAACTGTATAATATATAATTTAAAATGGTTAATATCTACACAGTCAGGAATTACGTAATATAATATTTTGGCAAAATAGCAACCGCATATTAACCAATCATTAAAGCAATAGGTTATACAAAGAAAACATCAATACACAGTACAATAAATACATATGCAACAGGGAGGCACAATACTATTAAAAGATCCGCTACTATTGACTCAGACACCAAGTCTCTCATTTACGTAAACGGCAAAGTTAAACCAAGAGAAAGGAACTAAGTTTTTAGCGACATTATGCTAATTGTGAGGTACAAAATTGAGTTCAGCAAAAGGGAAGGTTCCTCAAACGAATTTTATGCGGGATCCAATATACAGGATCAAAGAAAAGCAAGTTTCCAGTAAAACTGCTGAACAAGACAAGACAAAATCTACGGATAACGCATTATGAAAGAAATTACATAAGTTAATTTTGACTCTAACTCTTTCTCGACATAGGATGATGCTCAAAACATGGACGCAAAGAAGATTCACATCAAACAGACTGACTGCGTTTCTATGTATTTCTTGAACAGAGGCCAGACATCTCAGTCGAGCCAGCAAACCATTCCACTGTAAAATAATCTGCACAGGATAGGCAATAATTATAAGTTGCTGGTGCGTGCGTTGTCCGTTTAAGGTGCTGGTTCGGGTTCGTGTATTTTTGGGCTTTAAAAGCGCAATTGTCGTTGAAATTCGTTCAAATTTGCTACAATTACATTATTTAGCCTATAAAACAGTTTAGAAAAACCGCGGCTTGAAAATTTGAGTTTTGGAGAAATTAGCTTTAATCTGCCATAACTTGCACTGTGGCCATCCTACAAAGATGAACTTATAGTCATTCGAATCCTCTCACCAAGACCTACAACTTTGCTCTTGGGAGTATTCTTCGATTCGTTAAGGTTTAAGAGATAACAGCGAAAATTGATTTTCGAGGTCCAAAACCGGCCATTTTTCGAAAAATCAAATATTGCAAGATTTCGACAGCTTCAACAGCGTTAGTCCGTCGGTCAAGTATTGTCCATATTTGTAGTCCCTAAAGGACATGCCATGTCCAGCGGAGAGCTCTCTGCGGCTTCTCAGCCTTCGCACAGCAGCGAAAATGTGAAATTTTGAAAATCTCAACTAGATTGTTTTGAACATGGATTTCTCTCAACTCATGCAATCAGTTAAAAAACGGCTTTACACACGTATTTTCGAGACAGTTGCCGAAGGCTACTTTTCATGGTTTTGCGTTTTGTCTTTCAGTCCGAGAAAAATAAGCGTCCAAACTTGAAAATTTTGACGAAAATCGGACAAAATTTACTTTTTTCTCAAAATCTTGAGATTCTTTACTAGTTAAACAATTTCAGAAAAAATAGCCCTCGGGAAGACGTTTCTTTTGAAGCCTGAACTGGTCGCTTTTCTTTAACTTTCCCACACTTCGAGAAATCCATGTTCAAAATTTTTTTCATGTTATTGCAAGTTGTTGTTTAAATTTCATGTTGTTCAAGCCGAAGAGTTGACATGAGACAGCTATACTGTACCCAGTTATAACAAGCACATTCTAAGCTTTGAAATGATATAAAAATTATCGTTAAACACCAAAAATTGAACAAATCACAGTCTTTCAAAATTTGCTGCAAATACCCGAACCAGCACCTTAAAGGTCGGTTCTTCATGCTCCGACGGAGCAACAAAGAAACGGGCAATTTCACCGGTTTCACGGATCCTGCTTAAACGGAGCAACGGACAAGCGGAGATTCAACTTTTTGTTGGTTTACATAGTCCGCGCTTCTGATTGGCTGAGAGCTAGGGTTAGACGACGAAAGAAACGGGTGAAAACAATGCTAATTATTTAGAAATAGATTATTTTTCCACAACTAAATGCTTTTGCAAAATTTTTGACAATAGAGGCAGTAAGTTTACTGAACGATTCAGTATAAGAAAGACAAAACAAAACCTTAAAAACCAGAAGAATTTTTATTTAACCATAACTTAGGTTGCTATAATTCTCCATTTCTCCGCTGCGTGACTCATCCGTTTTCCGTTTCTCCGTTGGAGCACAAACCGGCCTGAGCGCCTGCAGTCTGGTGGTAGGGAAACCGCCCTTAGCTGGCCCTCGATCTGTCTTTAGAAGTGGCGGTATTTGCGGTACTCCCCTCCATTTTTGACATAACTTTTTTGACATAGTCCTTCGACTTATTCAAGACGTGATCAGAACACTTCAGATCCTCGGGGCGTTTGCTCTTCAACTCTTTCTCCATAATCGTATGTGTCAACTGAAACAGAACTGACACAACATTAAGCATAGGCAATTAACTGATTTAATTTAATCATGTTTAGGAAATTCAATAATTAATATTGATACAGTGAATTCAATGTAGGAAAACTATGAACTCGGTAACCCGAAAAATTAGAAGTTAATTTCAAAAAGGCGTTCATTTACGGGAGCGCTTGCATTAGCGGGATTATAGATGTATATAACATTTGGACCGATTGTTCAATTTAAAAGAAATCCCAACTGAATTTACTTTGGTTGGGGGGCATGTTTTGACAATCGGCAGCTGAAACCACGCAATCTGGTAGCTACCATTATTGCTTAAAAATCGAAATTTTATTTAAGCTACAAACGATAAATTCGAATGCATCAGGTGAAAGAGCATAAAAAGGCTTTACAAAGATGTGCGCATCCAGTCTGTACTTCGTTTCGATACATGGTTGCATGGCAAATTTGCATTCACCATTCCCATCGCGTATGGCAAAGTAAAAGTAACAACTAATCGTTCAAAAATGCATTCAACATGGTTTTTCATGATGCTTTTGTGTTGGAGTTGTTTATTTTATGAAATACACTATGCAAATTATTAAAAATATAATATGTGCGCAAAACAGGAGCGATTAGTGCGAAATTTTCCAAATTAATTTTCTCATAAATGCTTCGACCAAAACGTTTTTAATAGGCAACTTTTAGTCTTTGCTTAAAACGTATACTCCGTGGAATATTGATTTTCAAAGCTTTTGAACACTAATAAATTGCATAAACCGAAAAACCGAAAAAATGGCCCAGCATTACGCTAATGAATGACACCGTTTTGAAAATTTAAACTTATCCCTTTTGTGTAAGTCGCAAGTGTAACGTGCTTAACTTGGGAGAGCTTTAAACTACGTACTACTCTAAATTACTATACACTTACTTTAATACAGATGAGCTACATAGAGAGCAGGGTACACAATATAGTCACAGGTGATGTTCCACGTAAGCGACCCAGCAGCTCCAAAGGTCGAACTAATATAATAAGATAGGACAGCCTAAACTCTGACTCTGAACAGACCAAGTCTGGCACTGACTGAGTCAAACCTCAACTGAGTCTAATTCCCCAGAATGTGATTTAGGTCCACTTTATATAGTTTTTCAGTTGCACGTGGATAGGCACGTTTTGGACGGCGACGCAAGTGTGAACATCATCTGTTTACAATAACAATGACGAAAGCACATGCCAGGTGTCTGCAAGACACCAATGTCGGGTTCTGTTGACGTCATTAGTGAGTTCAGATTGCACCATCGTCGCAACACCTACGTACGTAATTTACCTACTTTGTAGCACTCACCTTGCCTAGATCACACCTCTCTTTACATTACAGTTTTCCTAAATTAATATCCTTTTTACTTAATCGTTTCATGCTCGTTACACAAGCGAAGTACTGGATTCTTCAAATTCTACACATTGCTTGCACCAAGAGTACATAACTTGCACTAAGCCCAGCCAATTGCTGAGTATGAAATGGATTGGTTGAAAAATGAACTCAGGAGAACCATTGCCGGTATTGCAAGCGCACCCTTCAACAGAGTGCAGTCTGTGAACAGTCACAATACGTACAATTAAGCATATCCGATGGTCTAAATTCTATCCCCCCACCCAGTGAAGTTTAATCTTATAATATCAATCCAAGCCGAGACAAAGCCGATCAAAACAGAGACAGAACATCCATAATTATACCTTTCTGGCCAAATGCTTAAAGTCCTCATTGGAGCCAATCTTATGTGACTTCCGGTAGGGAGTGAGAAACTTGACAATGTGATGGGACATCTTGGCCTTGAACTGTTCCTTCATCCGCTTGGCGTGCTCACTGGACGTGTCTGCCGCGGCCGTCGTAGTCCTTGTCGTCGTTGACGGCACAGGCGGAGGAGGCGCCCCCAAAAGAAGGAGGGGCGCCCCCGAAGCGGGGACCACGGGTGGGAGGGGAGCGCCCGACGGGGGACCGTCTTTGGGGGATCGTTTAACCCCTCCGCCGCCACCGCTAGAACAAACACTGGCAGCCGCAGCCGCCGCGCTCCTTTTGGCCATATCAGATGACTGAAAACAAATACCAGCAAATATACGTATGTATAATGAAAAATTAATTGAAGGGGAACAAAATCTTTAATAACAAACATGAGAATTATGCTATCATTCTGGCAGATGCTAGGCCTTGTCCAGAAAACAGAAGATTCTTCTGATCATTTCTAAAGCATTTACATCAAGAAGGGCCAGCAGGCGGAACCACGACGGATACAAGGCATTCATCATACAGAAATAATGAAAAACGCCTGCCAGCAGTCACTAAGGCAAAAGCCTTAGTCCGAAACAGGCGTTACCACGCCCATTGGCTCTCTCCTGTTTCAGATTAAGGCTGTGCCTTAGTGACTGCAGGCAGGCGTTTTTCATTTATCATTTCTAAAGCACTACCAACTTTCACTCTCAATCAAGCAAGACCCTTTTTTGATACTTATTTTGATAACTAAACTCAAAGTTATAGAGAAACGTTTATCGGGAGAAATGACTTGAATCGCGCCGGATATAAAAAAATGGTTACCCGACTAGTAACAGCAGCAGTAGTTGTAGTAGTGGTGGAAGGGGTAGCAGAAAGAGAACGTCTCCAGAGAGCTATTTCCTCCGGGGTCCATTCTGGCTCCTCCCATTGAGTCTTCCTGCAAAGTGAAACAGCAATAAAAACATCAAGACAAAGATCAAAAACAGTACAGAAAAATCTACATACACAAAGAAAACTACAAAATACAAAACAAATAGGTGTCACACAAATGAAGCATCGCTGCAGAATGATAAAATCCATACCACTGAGCATCCCAGATAAACCGCGAAATTGTACAACTGTTGCAAGAAGTGTCATAACAAGCATGCAACTCTGTTACCCCTTCATCAAACTTTGGTACCACCCTAACCCCCCTCCCCCCGCCCTTTTCTCTAACTACACGATAGTCACCATGATTACGCGTATTCATCGTACCTGGACAGAATGTGATAGTAGTAGATGTCTCCTTCAGCATCCCTTGCCTGGCGCCAGTTGGGAGGCAGTCCTGTAGGCTGAGGCATGGTCACATCAGGGCACGCGGGGGCGGGGGCCGGAGCCGCACCAGGGCTTACCTGAAATAAGAGACGACTACTCCTACTCCAAGCTTCAAGAGGCAAAGTAGCTGGCAAACTGTCAAGACAGGACCGAAAATCGCATAAATGAGCCCCGCCACACAGCAGACTACTGGCTCCATAGAAATCTTGTGATTAGAAAAGAAAGAGTTGGAGGATTGTTCCGGTTCCAATGAAAGGTTAGGTCTAGTGCAAAACCACTTGCATCACTGAATCAATAAGCAGCCTTAGTGGCCTTAGTGTTAAAAAGGCAACAATCTAATAAATTTTAGGAAATATTTTGAATAGACAGAAAATTTTATAGAAAATTTGGCCGCCTGAGAACTTTTTTTCAGAGCAAAATTCGGTGGTAGCAAAAGGAATACACCCGCTAGACTGAATGCCGAAAAAATTCATACCGTAGACACTGTGGCCACCTTTTTGTCCAGCTTCTGCTGCAACTGTTGCAATTGCTAAAATACCATAAACACAATCAGTCAAGTTAGGACACTGTGCCACAAACCAAAGCCGCTAACAAAAGTGCATGAAAATAAAAAATTCTAAAAAAGAGCTGCACCATAATATTTTATCTTCTTTATCCGGAATAAAGTAAAAAAATCCATTAACAACATTAAATTAAAACATATTATAGAAACAGCTATAAAAATGACCTAACATCAAGTTGAGTTCAGAACTCGCCCCCTTACGCCGACCCAGCACATACGAAGAAGTAGGTACAGACAAAAGAAAGTTCAGCCTAGCTACAGGCATTGGAGAACAAACCATCTGCAAATCAGCAATCTGTTTTTTGGTGGTGACATAGTCATCGTCGGGAACCACTGCGGCTGCGGGTGCGGGTGCGGGCGGTGGCACAGGGGCGGGAACAGGAGCCGGAGCCGGAGCAGGGGCCGGCAGAGTCAGACCCGCCTGAGGTAAACTGCTCGAGCATTCGCTTAGGGTATGCGGTGGACTGTCCTGAAAACACAAGGCAGAAACAGTCACTTAAAAATGTTTAAAATGTTTAAAACGTAAAGATAATTTAAAAGGCACCAGAAATCCCAGCGAGAAAAAATCAACAGACCTAAACTATAGCTGTGGACTAACAGCTCAAGGAGTTGAGAGCTAAAAAATAAATGAAATAAAATAGTATAAATAAAAAAATGAGTTGAACCTGTGAGAGATCCATTCCAACGCAGCTGTTGTCTGAGTCCGCGTCCTGGTCGGGAGGAGGCTGGGACGGCGCCGCCTGGGCAGCCTCCCGATCACCGCCAATTGCTGGTCCAGCAGGCCTCACATCGGGTACACCTGCAACCACACAGAAAGGTAAACAGATATGCACACAACAGTCAAACATTATATAATTGTACAGTTGTGCCAAAGTTTTTTGACGAGACATCACCGTTAGATCGATTTTTTTTCATTCTGAACGGTAAAGGGCCTGCTAGGGAAGACATGAGCTTGGAATCTTCTGCCTATCCTTTTAACAGAAGTAAGAAACTTAATAGAGATAATGTACCGGGTATTATTATCTGGCTATAATGGTTTCGTGGCAGTGTCAAACAATAACATTAAATAACCTAAGAAAGGGCGGGCAGAATGAGCTTATTGCAATGAGCAGTGTTCAGGTAGAAGAATTTCGAAAACGTAACCGAAAAAACAAAGAAAAACACATCAAAGCAACAATACAAGTTACAACAATTCAACAAAATTCAACTCGTCAGAGTAGAGAATGCACAAGGAAACCATTTTCGGCGTACTAGGCTGTGAGGGTGGCATAGGAAGGGCCGTTTCCAGACGAACTTCATGAATGAGGCCCGTCTCCGTGTCGTGATAGAAGTGCGGGACACAGGAGAAGTCACTGTTGAAAACGGCAAGAACCTAAACACCCCCGACAAAATAAACAAATACAATATAACAACTCACATAATATACAAAAAAATCCAGATGTTTTGTTAATGTGTGTGCACTGAACAAGAATGGAACAGCATCAACAGTTGTGTGTCTACAGAAACGTAAACATAAGGTTTAATTAAAAAAATAGGAAAACACATATTGGAAAAAAACTGTGACAGGACATGGCCTAGAATGTGGAAGCGGAAAATAAGGATAGTTCGATGGTTATAGGAATTTTTATTTTCTACTGGAATTTTGCCGCAAAACTTGTTCAATCAGAGGCATATATACCTGGTGTTCATCAGCGGGATAAACGAGGACCTGGGTGCTCTGGTCCTGCCACCAGTACCGTCCCGTGTTCGGATCGTGCACCAAAATTGCCGGAAATGCCATCTAAATCAAACACTGGCTCACGCACTGTACAGTATAAAAGAAAATATTGGGGGGATCCAAGTTTTCACAGAACATCACAACAACAAAATGCTACCAGAGAAATTGATAACACCCAATTCCAATTTCCATAATAGAGAGAAAGAGGGAGAGAAATAATGAGAAACGCCTGCCTGCAGTCTCTAAGGCAAAGCTAAGTCCGAAACAGGAGAGATCCAATGGCATGGCATGGCAATGCCATTTTCTTGACATAATAGAGAGAGATAGCTGGTCAACTTACAGGCTGTTGAGATCCTAGCTGAGGACGCGTGGGCCCGCTGAACCCACTGGTGGCTGAGAGAGGGACCGGGGTCCGAATCTGGTGAGTGGACACATCTTGACAGTGACCTACGGGAGGCATGGGGGGCGGGGGAGGCGGACCGGAGGAAAATCGGGACGGGATGCCGCCAGGGTGAGAGGTGGGGACTCCGGGTAGAACGGGAAAGGGTCCCGAATGTGGGGCGGGGGCGGGGGCAGCCGTCTGACCCGGGGGAGAGGTGCCCAACGGACTGGGATCAGGAAAGAGGTCGGGTCCGTAGCCCGGGCCCTGAGTTGCGTCTTGACCAGCAGCCGTCGCCGAGGCAATAGCGGCTGCATCTCCATACTGCTACAACAGACAGTTACATACTATACAACCTAAATCACAATATGGTTTCGCAAGCTTCCACAAACACTATTGTGCATGTCACTGTAAAACCGTATTAGAATCAGGACCAGTAAAAAATTGTAGAAGTACGAAGAAACATTCCACCTTTTGCAAGCTTCTACGTACAATACTTAGATGGATTTACTTCAAAATTAATTTAGTGATTGATTGGAAAATAGTCGTTGCAAAAAATGCAACTACATATCTCAGTTTGTTGAAACACAGCTCCGTAGTATTTATCAAGAAAATTAACAAGACAAAATGGAATTATACGTAATTCTTGAAAATTACAGGAAAACTGTAGAATAATTCAAGTTTCATCAAAATTCTTCAGCTTTGCCGAAATGTTCAGGAATTCTGTAGAATTCCAAAACATTTCAGGAATTCCACAGAATTCCTGATTCCACAGTTTTCCAGTGACATGTACAGGTCAACCAAGAATTCATTTTAACCGTAAAATACGTAGTAGTATACCCTCTGTCCCTCATGAAAAAACGATTTCCTCAGACACGACGTTGTACGTACATATTGAAAATCTTGCATGACATTTTCCATCTCCATTTCCTCCTTGAAGAGCTGCTCCTCCTCGTAGCGTCGACTCATCCGGGCCTCAAACTCCCGCCGTCGCTCCTCCTTGGACAGGTGACGATGCTCCTCACTTCTACAAAAGAACAGAAATCGAAATTAAAAAAACTAAAGAAAAACTTTACCACATCCTTTTTGATTTACAATTCGTTTTCGTCCAACCAAAAGTAGTGGCCTGTGTCAGTTACGCACATAGAAAATTTTTTCGCGGGGGGCGGACCTCAGAAAAATTTGGGGGCACACCCCCCAGAAGTTGAAAAATTTTTGCAAACAAGTTTTGAAAAGCAAAAATAAGGTAAATTAAGCAAACATTAAGTAAATTTCGCGCCGAAGGCGCGAAAAGTTTCGATAATTTTAATAAAGGTTGCTATTGAAAGGTTTAAAACGCAGAAATAAGGGTAAATTAAGCAAAAATGAAGTCAACAGGCGCGAAAACTTTTGAAATTTTATGTCCGTGCCGCGCACGGACAATTACATTTTTCCATTTCACCTGGTCTCGGGGGAACGGCCGCCCCTCCGTTCCCCCCTGGTTTGTCTAAGCTTCCAAATATTCATGTTAAAATTTCTCTCTTCCCACCCCACCCCAGATGCTAGTTGAGCTGCACTGAGCAGTTTTCTTATCCGCAAATAGACGTGTTAATAAGAACAAGCCATACTAGCCTACTGCAAATAATCAAAGAGAAAATTTTAGAACGATAGGTACCAATAAGAACATACACATAGGCCAATAAGAAACATAATATATTCTGTGCATAAAACATCCTGGGGTAGCGATTACCATGCATAAACAAGCTACCCAAAATACTGAGGGTACAATAGATAACAAATATGAATCAACCCCTACGATGTGATACAGACACAGTCATACAGGTTAGGTGCATTCACTCGCTGACCACTCTGCCAGACTGATACTAGTATTCGGCGGGCGTCGTCAGTGGCGTACCGACATACTAGTTGCAGCTTTAGGTTTTTTGAGCCCCCTGATTGAAAAGAAATTGAAAAGCGTTTCTGCCCTGTGGTCCCATTCACACGTGTTGTTTAGTATTTACATGCAAACAAAAACATAGACCCTGACCTCATTGCTGAGACAGTTATGAGTAAAGTAGAGAGTATTTCCAGGCAAGCCTGGTAAGTAGTACGCACAAGGCGTAATACATCTTGAAATAAGTCAAATAAATACCATACATTCTTAATTAATTAGTAAATAATGTGTTCTTACATTATTTTCATCAGTAAGTTGGAATTTTTCTTTGATCCATGTTTGCTGGTTACGTGTTTTGTCTAAGCTGCGTAAGAACATCTTCTTTGAATGTCCTCTATTCAGACAAGTTTCAAATAGATCTTTATATTTTTTTCTGAGATGAATTAATTTGTCATTTATTTCACAGATTCGTGTTAATTGACAGATTATTGTATTTTTCATGATTTTACTGGATATATTAGAGTCTGCGGGAGGGAATTTGTAAGTACAAAAATCGAAAAGTTTCGATAATTTTAATAAAGGTTGCTATTGAAAGGTTTAAAACGCAGAAAATAAGGGTAAATTAAGCAAAAATGAAGTCAACAGGCGCGAAAACTTTTGAAATTTTATGTCCGTGCTGCGCACGGACAATAACATTTTTCCATTTCACCTGGTCTCGGGGGAACGGCCGCCCCTCCGTTCCCCCCTGGTTTGTCTAAGCTTCCAAATATTCATGTTAAAATTTCTCTCTTCCCCCCCCACCCCAGATGCTAGTTGAGCTGCACTGAGCAGTTTTCTTATCCGCAAATAGACGTGTTAATAAGAATAAGCCATACTAGCCTACTGCAAATAATCAAAACCAAACTATAACTTGAAACTAAATAATTAAAATTTAATTAAAATTAAAAATCAAGTAAATCATTTACCTATCATCTCTAGCATGTTGCCTGGAGGAGGTGCCATGATCATTATCAGAGCGGCGCGAGGGAGGATACTGGTTGTGGTGGTGGTTATAGGAGGAGGAGTCACGTGATGAGGCGCCGCTCCCCCAGCCGCCACTCCCTTGGTGAGAAGAGGGTGAGGTCCACCGATTATTTCTACCCCTATTTCTTCGTCCCCCAGAAGGACCATAGGAAGAAGAAGTAGGGGACCAAGGGCTGCGGTCCCGGTCTCGATCCCGTATACTGGAGGGTGAGGGAGATCTACGATAGCCTCGACGTCGACTAGAATAGGGAGAATCCTCGGGCGGTGATCGAGAGCGACCCCCACCACTCCCATGGCGACGGGAAGACGGCGGGGAGCCACGTCGACCACTCCCCGACTCACCCCGACGATGATCACGACTATCACGGCGCTCATCTGAAACGGAAAACGAGTTGAATTGGTGTGGTGGAAAAATATGCCAGAAATTTTGCTAAAATTTTGGCTCTGACGCCTTCAAAACCGACAACAGCTTCTTTACAAAGATAGAAAGAGATTCGTAGATAGGTGTTTTCTAGGAGTTTATGTATCCCGTATTTATGTCATGTAAGGACGCTTCAAGCGAGTCTTCACGATTATGTATTAAACTGTACATTAGTCACTGTTACTCAGTACGATGGATAACAGATACTACGATGTGCTACAGACACATTCATACGAGTTAGGTGCATTCACTCGCTGACCACTCTGCCAGACTGATACTAGTATTCGGCGGGCGTCGTCAGTGGCGTACCGACATACTAGTTGCAGCTTTAGGTCTTTTGAACCCCCGGAGTAAAAAGGTATTGAAAAGCGTTTCTGCCCTGTGGTCCCATACACACGTGTTGTTTGGTGTATGCACGCAAGTAAAAACAAAAACAAAAACATTCCCCCATTATATCATTAATATAATTATATCTATGGCCTGTGGCCAGTAACTTCATCGAGTGCCAGAAATATGCCAGACATTTTGCTAAAATTTTGGCTCTGACGCCTTCAAAACCGACAACAGCTTCTTTACAAACTCTCAAGTCTTCAAATAGCAAAAGAGTTTTTAGACGATATTAGACCTAGCAATAGTTAATGCAAACCTTTACGATCCCGCTCACTGCGACCACCATTCTCCGATTCATCATCTGGAAAAAAGCAAAACAGAAGTAGTGCAAAGAAAATGCAGAAAATAGAACAAAAAATGAAAAATTCCTTGATTGCGTATTCATTGCGTGCGACTTTTAGAACCAGAGCTAACCGCCAACAGAACAACAGACAAAATCCCAAACAAAATGATACAAATCTAACACACTGTGAAAAAAGTGTTATTCCGATTATATAGCTCTATCATAGTTGTTTTCTGTACACTCTTCGTTTCGTACCTCTGCACTTGGACAGAAAGGCGCCCAAGCCTTTGTGGAGACGCCCCGGGGAAGCCTCACGTTTACTACTCCCTCCACCACTTTTATTTCTTGCTGATTCTTCTGTCTGTTTTCTGTCCGATTTTCGCGGTATTTTGAAGTTCTCCTGAAAAGCTAACAAAACTATGAGTATTTAGAAAAAAGAAACAAAGGTTATCCCTTCTCGAATAAATATCCTATCTTTAATGTGTAGTACATAACTCATTAATACAAGTAGGAAAAATGCTCCTTGCAGTCGCATGAAAAAGTTAATATGAGCTATGATGGTCAACATTTAACTGTGTCAAGGACAAGATTTAAAATGTTTAATATGAGCCAACATCTAAATAAGTAGAGGACAAGATGTAAACGGCTAATATGAGCCGCTACGTTTCTCTTGGGCTCATATTGACGCTCATTTAGTTTTTGCTTACTTTTAATCCAACACTGAAATGGCTTGGATGAATAAAATAACGACGCATAAACATTAATTTTGCAAAGCTGTACGTAAACGTTTTCTTCTCCACCGCTACATCCAAGTATATACACATTTAAGGCCACCATAGAAGTCAACAAAACGAAACCGAAGTCCAATCTAATGAAGAAACGAAAATGTGGAACTTACACATGTTGTGAAATCTTGAGAAAAATCACATTTGAAGTTATCATCGCAATCATCACATTAATTCAATACATTCCCAAGCCAATCAAATCGTTTATAAACACTGATGCTTATATGCCAACCGTAAACTGTATATATGTTTGCCATTTTAGTCGCGTCAATATGAGCCCAAGAGAAACGTAGCGGCTCATATTAGCCGTTTACATCTTGTCCTCTACTTATTTAGATGTTGGCTCATATTAAACATTTTAAATCTTGTCCTTGACACAGTTAAATGTTGACCATCATAGCTCATATTAACTTTTTCATGCGACTGCAAGGAGCATTTTTCCTACTTGTCCTCCGTCTAGTTTTTGGGAACGCTGCCATAACTGTGGCAGCAGCAATCACAAATTCCACCTGTGAATTCCCCATGCCCAATAAGCTTTGCATGTAAAATTTCAGACTTTCAGCAGTAGCTTGAATATCTCCAGTAGCTTGAACCATGAACCAGTTGAACCAGATCTGGCCAGCCATGGGTTAGATCAGCGAAGTAGCACCACCAGTGAATTCCCCATGCCCAATAACCTTTGTATGCAAGATTTCAGCCTTTCAGCTATCTCCAGTAACTTGAACCAGGACCTGGTTCAACTGTTTAACATTGAACCAGTTGAACCAGATCTGGCCAGCCATGGGTCGGATCGCCAAAGTAACACCACCGGTGAATTCCCCATGCCCAATAACCTTTGTATGCAAAATTTCAGCCTTCCAACTATCTCCAGTAGCTTGAACCAGGAACTGGTTCAATTTTGAACCAGTTGAACCAGATCTGGCCAGCCATGGGTTAAATCACCAAAGTAACACCACCAGTGAATTCCCCATGCCCAATAACCTTTGTATGCAAAATTTCAGCCTTCTAGCTATCTCCAGTAGCTTGAACCAGGACCTGGTTCAACTTTGAACCAGTTGAACCAGATCTGGCCAGCCATGGGTCGGATCACCAAAGTTACACCACCAGTGAATTCCCCATGCCCAATAACCTTTGTATGCAAAATTTCAGCCTTCCAACTATCTCCAGTAGCTTGAACCAGGAACTGGTTCAATTTTGAACCAGTTGAACCAGATCTGGCCAGCCATGGGTTGGATCACCAAAGTAACACCACCAGTGAATTCCCCATGCCCAATAACCTTTGTATGCAAAATTTCAGCCTTCCAACTATCTCCAGTAGCTTGAACCAGGAACTGGTTCAATTTTGAACCAGTTGAACCAGATCTGGCCAGCCATGGGTCGGATCACCAAAGTTACACCACCAGTGAATTCCCCATGCCCAATAACCTTTGTATGCAAAATTTCAGCCTTCCAACTATCTCCAGTAGCTTGAACCAGGAACTGGTTCAATTTTGAACCAGTTGAACCAGATCTGGCCAGCCATGGGTTGGATCACCAAAGTAACACCACCAGTAAATTTCCCATGCCCAATAACCTTTGTATGCAAAATTTCAGCCTTCTAGCTATCTCCAGTTGCTTGAACCAGGACCTGGTTCAACTTTGAACCAGTTGAACCAGATCTGGTCAGCCATGGGTTGGATCACCAAAGTTACACCACCAGTGAATTCCCCATGCCCAATAACCTTTGTATGCAAAATTTCAGCCTTCTAGCTACCTCCAGTAGCTTGAACCAGGAACTGGTTCAACTTTGAACCAGTTGAACCAGATGAACCAGGCGAGATACGGTGTCGGCACTATGCTCATCGTGTTCAGCGACCCCGATTTACTATATATGGGTACCACCCCAAGGCCGAAAAACGCTGTTTTTGCCCGTTTTTAGACTATTTTAAAATTTTCGGACTTAGAAATTTTTCAGCTTGAAGGTGTCCAAAAACGCTATTTTTTCCATTTTGACCATCTATAAAAATCGAACCAGATCGAAATTCGGAAAAAACATAAACTTGCTAAGTACCATTGCCTAGATATTCAAAAAATAGTATAGAAAAATTTTTCCTATGGGCCGTTCGAAAAATCGAGTTAACACAAAATTGACAAAAATCATGCTGAATACAGAGAAAAAAAAACCCCACTTTCAAACCCGTAAGAGAAAGTCGATTTTTTCAAAGTTCATTTTTTCCGGGCAAGTTTGGTATCATTCGAAAGCTCTTGGCCTGGAGATTTCAAAAATGTAAATATTAGCTCTTAATTCCTTCCCGTTAATTAGTTATGCCTAATTAGCACTTTTCAAAATCCGCAAAGCGCCTTTATAGCTCATATTATGGGGGGCTCTCCGAGCTCCCCCATGATAAATTTACGCATAATAATAATTATGATAATTGTATAGTTTCTGCTGTAAGCCAATACAATCACCATTGTCTTACCTTAAGGCCTTTCCAGCCAGACAGAAGCTTAGTGATAACAGACAACAAATTCTGACGCTTCCTTTCCAAGAGATCACTCTAGAACAGAAACACAGAAAATATGAAAATACAAATATACTCTGAAATATAGAATGTCAAAACGATAAAAGTGCAACACACAAACGTCTACAAAACTTAAATCTACAAAACAAGCTTTAACGCTTCCAATCGCAGATAGAAAATGCGACGGCAACACTTCTCACTACATCCATCCTAAGCCTAGCGCCTATCCAGCCAGAAAGAGCCCCCCACCCCAAGAAAGGGGGAGCACAAAGATATTATCTTGAAACGAATTGAAAGCAAAACATGCGTACTTCAGCACGAGGTAGGCGAGTAGTAGCAGTATGGTTCGTTGCCAGTAGTGAGTTGTTAGATTTTGACTTTTTCAACGGAGGAACAGGTTTCGATTGCGTCGGACCTTTTTCCGTCCCCGAGGAGCGGCCAGCGGGAGTCAAATTCTGATCCACTCTCTCCAATAGGACATCCAAACACTGGCGTACTGTTCTCATTAACGGGGTCTCCCCCTCGCCACCCCCAAAGCCCGGACTGATCATGGGGGGAGCGCCCCTGGAGGGATACTCAGGGGAGGAGCTCATGGAGGAGGGATTGCTGGACTCGTCCTGAGATGCTGAGGACCACTGAAAACAGGAAAAACGAAAACAAAACTAAAAAACATCTCTTAAAATGTTTAAAAACCTAAGACAGATACAACAACACTAATCCACAGAATGTCCCTTTACGATGTCAGCACGCAAAACCGTATTCATTCGAAAAGTCAACTGTACCTAAGAGAACGTAGGTACTGGAGCCACAAGCAGCATCATATATAACGCAGTTATTACTGTGTTTCTCCGTCCAATCAAGAGTCTATGGTAGGAAGAGTGAGACACTCAGGTTCTCCTAATAGAATAAGCTTGCTAGACGCTAGGCACATTAAGATCGCAGTCTCGGGGGTGGTTCCGGTTATCATTGTCAAGCATGTGTCTGTATGTGAATGAACTAAAACGAATCCGACTGGTTACTGCAGCTGCCGTACCAGCTACATCAATCAAATTCGTTTTAGTTCATTCGTACATAAACACACGGTTAAAAACGCTAAGCGGTACCCCCTCCGAGTTCTCAGAGGGGTTACGTACACTTAAATACACAATTTTGACACGAGGTAAGCCATTAGACAAATATTCATGTTTTAGTTCAAACGCATTCGTCGCTTCAGAAGCAAAACAACATAAGTAGCATTTTTACACTTTTGAGATATGGCAGTTTAAAAGTTTTATGCTCTAACACTGACCTGTCGGTAGATCAAATCGGAAAAATGTCTGTATACGAAACGTTCACCAAACACCTCGTTATACTTTGCTGCAGTCCGCTGATTTTAAGCCCCTGTGTATGGTAAGTTATGTTATGATAACTTAAAACTTCCTGCACTTACGATATTTTAACTACTCAAACATGCTTATAGCGCCAGTGTTAAAGCTAAAACAAAGCTACAGCAAAATATCGTAAGTCCAATTTTCTATGTATTTACTTACGATACTCTGCTACTAATAAAATTGATATGATCCAAAAACATGCGTTTTTAGAACGTAGCTCGCTTAATAAGAGGAGTTGGACTTGTGTTCTTTTGCCAAAAGTTGCCTTATAGCTCTGCCAACATTTTGTATATCTTAACTCCATTTCACTAAAAATGTGACTTACGTTGTTTTGCTTCTGAAGCGACGATATAAACACATGCTTAAGAACAATCATAACCGGTACCACTCCCGCGATTTCGGCCTTAATGTTTCGAGCATCTCGCAAGCTTATTCTACTAGGATGAGCTGAGTGTCTCACTCTTGAACCAATCAACTTACACAGGGGGAGGTAATGGAGGCTTCCAGTGGACAGGTGAGACTGTCCGACCATCGCTGGAGGACGGCCGGGATTTTGGAGTCCTGTATCATGTTCCGATGAGGTATGGGCAGTTTGCCCAGCAGATCACACAGGCTGAGGCACAGTTCCACAATCTCACGTGACCCGGAGCGGGGCTCCAGGCTCAGGAGCCACATCCACATCAGCTTGAGGCCATAGCACTCCACAAACAGTCGCCGGCACACTTCTTGAGCATTCTCAAATAAGCAAAGTGGAAAACAGTAGACAAAACAAAAACACAGTTCAAGCAACATCTACATGTCAAATACATTTAAAATCTATTTGATTAAAATTTTAAATTTTTTATCGAAAATTTTGAGATCACAAACGGCGGATTGTGCGTACCTGTAGAATTTGAACTAGGGCCCTTCGTTGGCTAATACTCTCGGCTCTCAGCATGAGACGCCCCACTTCCAGAATCTGTTCCCGATTACGCAGCGGCCCCATCGTTTCCAGCCTCGCAATTTCCTGATCCAGCTAAAACAACCCGACAGATAGCAATATGAATCCAAAAAAGTGACTGAAAATTGAATTTATAACACTATATACTCCAATAGGCTTTGACTTTTTCCGTCAAGATTGAAAATGAGGAAGAATACCAAAATGAGCAAACTCGAAATATCTTAATATTTTGGTCTTTAACCGCAGCTTCTTTGATACAGACCACGAAAAATCTAATATTGTAAAATTAAACTACACACAACTCTTCTAGGTAGTGCTGGCCAGCCTATGCATGCATGTATATGTAACGTTCGTTCGTACCATACATAGTCAACAAAGATCACAGCACAACCTACAATCTCAGCACCAAAGGCAGCCGCACTGAGTCTCTGCCTTCGACGTCTGCGTTTCTGTGACTGCTGCTGCTGTTGACTGGCGGCGCCTCTCCGTCTCTCTCCGCCGGTCGTCACGTGACCCGCCGTGACCCCATCCTCCGTCCCCTCCTCGTCGTCGTCGTCCTCGTCCAATTCCAGTTCCTCCTCTTCCTCTTCACCGCCCAGACCGGGCTTGAAGAATTCCCCACCACGACCCACATAGCCGCGACAGGTCGGCGCCCCGCACAGACACACTTCCGACTGCCTACAATACACACTGCATTAAGGAAGAAAGTACAGTCTAAACCGGTTCCCTTTGTGAGACAGCATTCAGGCGACGTAGCGAGAGTCATACTAGATATGACTGATGCGGAGAGACAAAGGTTAGTGCCCTCATATAGTCTTTTGGTTGAGTAGCCCGGCAATAACAACAAGTAATAAAAATGCTCCTCTGGAGCATGAAAAAGTAATATGGGTGATGGTGAGGTTGTAAAATCAACAGAGGACTAGTCTAAAAAATGCTTAATATGGGGCTAGGTTCAAAAAAGAAGAGGACTAGGTTGTGGCGAATTAATATGGGCACAGCTTCGCCGAGCAACCCATATTCGCGGACTGACAAATATATATACTACGTATTACATATGTATATATACCAGTGTTCAGTTTTAGCTACGGTGCGTAAATAATAATATACAACTATGATAAACGAGTTTTAGCGGAAGCAAACATTTCTTTCGATAAATTCTTAATATTTACTGTGCATTTTAACCATTGATATATGGTTAAACCATTGATATACAAAACTCTATATTTCAACAATAATTTCAGGACTCTCTCCGACGATCTTCTATTTCTATTGAACCGTTAGCGTTACAATCATAGCCTTGGTTCTTTCTAGTTGCTTGCCGTAGTCCAGCACAACCAAATTACTATATAGTTTACGCATATATAAGCAAGCAACTTGCAGCGATTGTTTAACTGCTGCAATTGTTATTATTGACTGACAATAATGGCATTGTATATGACAATCGCCATGGCGAAGCGTGAAAGCCCGCGAATATGGGTTGCTCGGCGAAGCTGTGCCAATATTAATTCGCCAAAACCTAGTCCTCTTCTTTTTTTACCTAGGCCCCATATTAAGCATTTTTTAGACTAGTCCTCTGTTGATTTTGCAACCTCACCATCACCCATATTACTTTTTCATGCTCCAGAGGAGCATTTTTATTACTTGTCCTTCTGTCATTTTAAAGGATCCCTTTCCAGCAATGCGGCAATGGATACAAGGAGCTTGAACAGTGCCGTAGGTGGAGCAGAGAAGTGATTATATAAATATAAGTGCAACTGAATTCTAACCTCCGCCCTAAGCTTCGGCCGCTGCAACCTCTGTTTGTGGGTGGTATACAAGGAGAAAACCTTTTCGCCTCGCCAAAGACTTCGACAGTATGCCCATCGTGTTCAGCGACACGGATTTACTGTATGGGTACCGCCAGAGGGCCGAAAAACACTTTCAGGGGTTTGGCCAGTGGTCAATAGGAAGGCCTCATAGACCGTAGTGACCACTGGTCACTTCCTCGATTTCGGCAATATGCCCAATGAAACGAGCGTAGTCGATTTACTATAAATGCCCCCAACTAAAACGCCGAAAAGCGCTGTTTCAAGGGGTTCGACCACTGGTCAATAGGCCCCATAGACAGTAGTGACCACTGGTCACTTCCCTCGATTTCGGCAATATGCCCAATGAAACGAGCGTAGTCGATTTACTATATATGCCCCCAACCAAAACGCCGACAAACGCTGTTTAAAGGGGTTTGACCACTGGTCAATAGGCCTCATAGACCGTAGTGACCACTGGTCACTTCCCTCGATTTCGGCAATATGTCCATTGAAACGAGCGTAGTCGATTTACCATATGTGCCACCAACTAAAACCCCGAAAAATGCTGTTTATAGTGAGTTTTCCCTACTTTGACCCTGGGCGAGGAACCACGGGAGCCATGCTGACCAGTGGTCACTTCGGGCGGTATTGGCAGTATGCTCATCATTTTCAGCGACCCCGATTTACTATATTTGGGCACCACCCCAAGGCCGAAAAACGCCATTTTTAGTGACTTTTAGGCCATTTCTAGTAAAAGTGGGACTTAGAAACTTTTCGCCAAAAACAGGTGAAAAAATGCAAAGTTTGGGCCCACCTCCTGAAAGCTACAAAGCGAAATTAAAAATCCCCCTCGTTACTTTGTGCGCATAGTCCGAAATATTCAAATAAAATAAACCAAACCGATCTAGCTGCTAGCCTGTGAAAAAAAGTTGATTTCAACCGACGTGCCAAAATAGCGAAAGTCCGACTTTGGGGCCTTGGCACAGAGCCAAAGTTGGCCGAGTGCCAAAATGACCTTCGTTTGGTAGCATGGGGGGATACTGGCTACCAACATATCATAGTAGCATTGGACCAAAATGCCCACATCGTTCCAACACTTCGCTAGAAAATGCACTTCCAATAAGCGTTATTAACCGAGAAAAAAAACAACCGCACGGTAACTCTCGCCTAGTGCAAAATTTCGAAGTTCCGAATTTTAACCAAAAGTGTGGTGGTTTACGATTGTAACACTCGAGTACTTTACGATGGTAACATTTTTATCCCTCCCGGACCTATAATTAGCTGGCACCAGGCCAACACTGTCTCCAGAGGGCCGCGCAGACGCCTTATACCCATATTATGTAGGGGGCGCTATCGCGCCCCTACATAACAACAACATACACCAATGATAGGTGCTTATCTTTCAGAACTAAAATAGTGCACATTTGCACAACCAGGACACAGCAGCAGATTTTTATGGCGTTTGCCTACTGAACAGTATCGACCAAAACAGCGGCCCAATCAAGCTAAGTAAAAACGAAATGAACGAATAATTGAAAACGTGAATAATCTTACCCAAATCTCTCATACTGATAATCGAATACTATCTCTTCACCGACCTCGATATCTCGAAGGGCGAAAAAGCCTACACGCAGAAATCCATTTACTGTCCACTGAAAAGTATGTAGCATACACATAATACGAACCATGCCATACATAATTGCGTATGCACTGATTTACACAAAAAATTGATTATATATACGTTTACCACAAAAATAAAATCAAATTCCTCAACCCCCTCCCACTAGTTACTAATTAGCTAGATAACATAACTACTACTACATATACTACACTAGAAACTACATGTAGATGGGCAGAGCCTGTGCGGAACCACCTTTTGAGTTTCGGCATTGGGCTGACAGCTGTGGTTGACGAATCGGGTGAGGGCGCCCTTTCGGGTGGCGTCCACCACCTCCTCAGAGCTCAGGGCCATGAAGTAGTGGAACCGCTCCTCGCCCTCCCGCTTGTACTGACGCAGTCGGCGATAGAACTGGGTACAGTTCATCACCTCGCCCACAAACTCCATGATGAAAGCTCCTCTGTAACAACACAATAGAACACAACAAAATGAAAAATCCTAATTCTAGTCGTAGTAAATGCTTACGTACTCACACACTATAAGATGCCCAGAAAATGCCAAATTTTAAGAATTTTTGGTCAAAACTTTCAAAAATTTTTCGGCTGCGCCGAAATCCTCTGTTTTGGTACTCTAACTCAATTTTTGAGTACTTTTTAGCGTAGTTACAGCAGTATAGAAAACAGGTTATTTTACTGTATTTTTAGCACTTTAGACAATTTTATTCCCTCCACTTTTGGACCTCCCCCACTCTCCCCACCCCGTTTTTTTCGCCTAAAATAAAACCAGCTTTAGTGTGTCAAACTGGTGACAAACCAGCGTTTGGCACCGAACATGAACTTTACTTAATTTGGTGCACTTCTGCACCTGATGCAATTTGTTAAAGTGACTCGCCGCCCCACCACACGCTGTCTTCACTACGGCAAACAAATGTGTAATAAGAACGAAACACTACAACCAAGCAGAAACTAAAACAAGATCGTAAAAATACAAACTTTGGAATATGTTCAGCAGCCCGCAGTCCATAACCCTTCTTTCCATAGTAAGCAGTCTCAACATTGGCCCATTCTCTCTGAAAACGATCAAGCCATACCGGTAGTAAAATCAGACAGGAAAAAAGAAAAACAAAATCTGGGAAAGATTCTAATTACTGCAACTCAGAAAGTACGTACGAAAGTGAACAAGTTCTAAATTATGTAGCACGTAAGTAAGGAACTAAACTTTTAGATTATACAAATGTGGCAAGCAAATATGTATTTGTCACCTTTTGAAATCTACGATTTGTACACAACTGGCCGCAGGGACATCGAGGTCCGCTAAAATGAAAGGTAAATAATTAGACAATCGTCAGCAAAGTAAAAAACATAAACAAATCCTCTCCTTCAGTTAAGTCCAAAGCGACCTAAATAAAATCCGTATCATTTCTGGAAGAATTTTGAGATTTCTGATTATTTTCGAGTTCAGAAATCAGGGTGACCAGGCAAAGTTTGCCAAATTTCAGCACTTGGTCGAACTCCAAATTCCAAAAATTTCAAAGTCCCAAACAAATTTGCTGAGAAGCAGTGCGGGCTAATAAACCCTATAGGGTAGTTCTGTATGCTCTTCAAGATAGCATTTTAAAATCCTGTATAGATCATACCGAAAGCTCACGCTGTCACGGCAGCGGGGTTTTCCCCGCATTGGCGGGAGGGTTTCTTCCAGCTTTACTACGTATATATATATATATACAAGAATAAAAATGCTCCGATGGAGCATGAAAAATGCA